>APFE030486876.1:21664-130233 GCA_000404065.3 Pinus taeda | reverse complement strand
TAAAACCCACGGTATTGACCCATGGTATTGCATGTATGAGTCATATATAAAGGATAGAGACTCCCTGCGAGGAGCAACGTGTCTTGTTTTGTAATCGAGCTCTGCTCTATTGGAGGTTGCCCCCTCGAAGAGGCCTGTGAACATTTCTCTCTGAGTAATAAAATCTTTGCTATTCTGTGTTCTGGGTATATTTTCTTAACATATTCTATGTTCTCGGTATTTTTCCGTGCATATTCTCGGTTCAGTATTGCTTTGCAGGTTAAGAAGCATAACAGCCAACAAGCCCATGATATAGTGGAAATATCCAATGCTAAATACAAGCAACGTCATGGTCAACATCGAGTGTTGCACAAGTTTCAGGTGGGTGAAAAAGTTTGGCTTCATTTGCAGAAAGAGCGCCTTGCTAGGTTCGACCGCAAGCTTCGCCCACTCCGATATGGGCCATACACCATCACCAAGGCTGTCAGTGACAATGTCTTCGAGCTCAACATCCCATCATTCCTTGGTCTGCACCTAGTGTTCAATGTAGATCACCTTCGGCCATAATTCCCACCATTGTTGGACACATCTGACATTGTAGAACAGTTCACACCAGCAGAGCTAAAGCTAGATTGCATGGAAAAGACAACCACTGATCAGATCATGGACGCATAAATCAAGAGCACTCGCCAACAGAAGATCCAACTGTATCGGGTTGTCAAAGTTGGCCAACTCCTTCACCAAGGCAAGTGGCTCACCAGGGACCATGTTCAACAGAAGTTTTCCCCTCTCATGGAGGCACTCAACACAATGGGGACCATTACTTCTTGGGGGGCGGGGGGGGGGGGGGGGGGGGAATGATCCAGGTGGATATTGGTGGCCACCTGCCTGTTCCACTTGGACCCCCAACACTGTCTCTTTTAGTTTCTCGGTTTCCTTAATTGTAGTACAATTTACTATTTTTGGCAGTTTTTCGGGCCCTGAACTTCCGGGGCCATTTTGAGGCCATAAATGGCGTTTTTTTAGAGAAAACGGAGAGACTAGAAAAGTCCCAACTTCTCTTATTTTCTATTAATGGCCTTCTCTTCGAGATCTTCAAAAGGAGGTATTATGATAGCCAAACAAAGATTTTATGACAAAGTTACAACCCCAGGAAGTTGATGTACCAATTCCCCAAACGGGGCCCACAGTTTTAGCACTTCATCTCTTAGGGTTAGGTTTTTGGATGTTTAGTGTTTTCCATTGTTTCTCAATAATAAATAGGCCTTTGAGCCTCATTGTAACACAATTCAGAGGCATGTAGCTGCCACATCCCTCCTGAGAGATAAGCTAACATCGCCCAAGCTATCTTACTTCCATTCTGTTTGTAAGCATAGTTCAATATTTTTTCCATTAATGAAATGAAGTGTTTTTCTGCCGCATCTCTATGTTTATGATTATATATGTAAGTTTTTGTGTTCCTGTTTAAGTTCGGATCAGTGGTATCAGAGCGGTCTACCCTTTCTTTGTTTTTTCTTTGCATGTCCCCAACGAGGTCAGGGTATAAGGAATTAGGGCTCGATCTGGTTGTACCACTACAGGATGAGCCTCGCAAAACCCGACGACCTCCCATAGCGGAAGAAAAGAAAGACGAGTGGGCAGGAGATGCTTTCAAAATGTTGCTCGAAGAAGCTCTTGAGCGACAGAGGGATGGGATGATGGATAACTTTGCCCAAATCCTTCAACGACTACCCATAGGCGATGCATCTTCATCCATCATCCAGTCTGGAGGTGCCACTCCTTTTAAGGTACAAGTTAACTTTGATATTCCCATATTCAAAGGCCTAATAGATGCAGACGTCGTAGAGAAATGGTTAAATATATTGGAAGGATTTTTTTTTTTTAGTTCATGACCTTTCCAATCGGGAAAAGATTACGTTTGCACTTCTCAAAGTCGCCCCACATGTCAAGGACTAGTGGGAAATCTATTATGAACAAAAGCATGAGATCGAACTCTCACTGTTTTCAGGTACACCCACTTCGAATTCTTTTCGAGACGCCATCAAGGAAAAGTATTACCTTATCGGAAGATATCAAGATAAATACATAAAATGGACGACACTACGACAGTGAAGGGCCCAAGATGTGTCAGAGTTCACAAATACTTTCCATACCCTTCACACGAAGGTGGGTATTAAGGATACTGAGCGGCATTTGGTGCTCAAGTACCGCGACTGTCTACACAAGTAAATCTAGGACGAGATGAAGTTCCTGGACATTTCCTCACTCGTCATGACGTATCGTTACACTCTAAAGATTGAGCAGAAATTTAAATAGAAGAAGCGGACTTTGGAGTTGTGAATCCAAAGCAAGGAAAAGGTGCCCCCAAATGACAAAACAAGGTACCAAGCCAAGGCGGGGCTACCCAGGACAACCCGCCAAAGTTGCAAGCAAAGGACAACACCACAAAGACGAAGAAGGACACGGGAAAATGGTGTGAGTTCCATAAGAGCTCCACTCACAATACAAGTGAATGTCAGGCCAAGTAGTCACTGCTGGCTGAGGTGAAGGCTTGCAAATCAGACATAGGTTCCAAATCTGAGTCTAAACCCGATAAGAGGACTGACAAAGGGAAGTAGATCATTGATGTGGAGCCTAGTGCCACTGTGGCCACCACAAAGATCTAGAAATTGAGCCTAAAGATCCAGAGGAGGGGGAACGCCTCTTCCACTCATAGATGTGGGTGAAGGGTTATCCGCTATAATTCATGTTTGACAGCGGGAGCCAAAAGAACCTCATTTTAGTAGAAGTCATGAAACAATTGGGCCTAAAGACTACAACACATCCACAGTCGTACACCATTGGGTGGCTTCACCAAGGGCGAGATCTTTGAGTTAGTCAGCAGTGTCGCCTTCCCTATAGCATCAAGCCCTTCATAGATGAGGTTTTGTGTGACGTTGATCCTCTTGAAGTTTCTGATGTATTGTTAGGACAACCATACTTGTGTAAGTGACATGCTGTATATGAGTCTAGACCTCGCTCTATGATTATTACTTTGGCTAATAAGTTGTAAAGGATACCGGAGCTAGGCCTGCCTACCGCCATCTCTTTGATCAATGCAAAGCAATGCAGTAAGATCATTTCCCAAACCAAGAAATTCATTTTCCTTATGATTCGCCCCCAAAGAAAGAATAAGGTTGTGGCCACGACTTCCAGGCAGGGCTCCTCTGCACAACAACAACATATGTACAAGGTCATGGAGGAGTACAAGGAAATTTTGCCTCACCCACAAGGGTACCTCTCCACTGTCAGGTCAAGCACTCCATCGATCTGACCCTAGGCACATCACTGCCCAATGGACCGATCTATCGATGCTCTGTTATGGAGAACGATGAGATCAAGAGGCAGATTCAGGAACTACTTCAGAAAGGGCACATCATGCCAAGATCATCACCCTTTGGGAGCCCGATTATATTGGTACAAAAGAAGGATGGGACCTGGAGACTCTGTATTGACTATCGGGTGCTGAACAATATCACAGTCCCAAATAGGTACCCAATTCTGCGGATTCATGGCCTTCTGGACCAGCTCAAGGGGGCCAAATATTTCAGCGATATTGACTTGAAGTCTGGTTATCACGAGGTACCTATTAAACCCTCCGATGTATGGAAGACTACCTTAAAATATAAGGAGGGCCTTTTCTAATGGTTGGTCATGCCATTCAAATTGACGAACGCCCCTGCAACCTTCATGAGACTGATGAACGACATCTTGCATCGCTTCACCAATGGATTTGTGGTGGTGTATCTAGATGACATCTTGATCTTCAGGCAGAGTTGGGAAGAACACCTCCACCATATTTGGTAGGTCCTTCAAACCCTTCGACCACACACGTTGTGTGCTAAATTGGAGAAATGCACCATTGGCATGACCCAACTTCAATACATGGGGTACATCATTAATGAGGAGGGTGTACATGTAGACCCATCCAAGATACAAGTCATTCAAGATTGGCTAGCCCCAACCACTCTAACAGAGCTCTGCAATTTTTTGGGTCTTTCCAGTTTCTACCGCAGGTTCGCGTTGGGGTTCTCTCATATCACTTCGCGTTTAAGTCAAGTCACCAAGGGCGGAGCGAAAGCAAAGTTCTTTTGGTCGGAAACCCAACAACAAGCATTCTCCGAGTTGAAGAATCGCCTCCGTTCTGCATGAGTTCTCACATTACCAGACCTGCAACAACCATTTGAGATTGAGACAGATGCCTCCAACTATGTAATTGGGGTAGTTCTTACTCAACATGGGCATCCAGTGGCTTACCACAGAGAGACACTTTCAGACACAGTCCGAAAGGACTCCACTTATGACAAATAAATGTATTCCATTGTGCAGGTCTATCGTCAATGAAAGCATTACATTATAGGGAAGGAAACAGTCATCCAATCAGACCACTGGCCTCTATAGTTCATACAGACACAAGGGAAGTTGCAGAATGATCGCGGTTAGAAATGGTCCACCTATCTGCAACAATTCCATTGAACATTAAGTATAAGAAGGGTAGCACCAATAATGTCACTGATTGCCTTAGCAGACCACTAGTCATGGCGCTGATCATTGTCTCGACTCTTGTGGACACGAGACATCGGGGTGGCCGCATGTTTACAAGAGTGATCCAAAATTCAGCAGCATATACCAGACACTTCTGGAATGGAAGAAAATTCCAAAGTTTCACCTTCAGGATGCACTGCTATGCCACTTGGGACACATATGTGTTCCTTCAAGTGAGCTTGCCAAGATGATTTGAGAGGCACACTACAGTCGGGTCGCTAGACATTTTGGAGTAGAGAAAATGGTGGCGGTATTGCAAAAGTATTTTTATTGGCTGAAACTTCATCGCAATGTTGGGAATTACATTAGATCCTGCACTGCTTGTGCCATTGCCGAAACCAACCGTCGCAAATTATAAGTGCGGACACGAACGAATTCCTTTAGCCTTATAATGGGTCTAGCCACAACAGATACATTATATGGAAGATTTCCTTAGGTTAGAATCAATCAAGAGGGCCTACCTCTTGGTAACTTATCCTGTTTGATGATGTCCTCGCTTTCTCACTCCAACAATCTCTCGATTCCTTTTTCAAGCTCCTGAAACAAGTAAACAACAACAACACACAAACATAATAATAGACAAATTGCAATTGAACTGACTTAACAAGTCAAGAAACATTAAGACATGGATATGTGATATTACAAAACATGTAGGAAATCAATAGATAGTTGCATATATTAATATCAAAGAGAGATTACAACCATTCATTTTGATGTTGCAGTCTTCCTTTGACAAGACCGGGTTCCCACACGCTTCTGCTAGCATTCCACAATGAATTCAAACAACAATAGTTTAAAATTGCTTCCCTTTAGGCTTCTCTTCAAACCAAAACAAACTTCTCCCTCACACAACTACATAGATACAACTAGTAATAGCTTGCTTGTCTACTCCAAAATAGCATCAACACTTTGCAACTATAACACTCACACTCAGCCAAAACTATCAACTGTGACTAGTTTGTGCTTGGGAAGAAGGGAGGTTTATATAGGAAATATGGATGGGATATGGATCCTATTCTCATGGGAGAAGGACTTATCCCTTGAGGTAGTTCCATCATTATAGGGGAAAGAAGCCCAAACTGTCATCCTCGATCCCATCCGGCCAAACCATTTACTAGAATTCCGTTACGGAGATTCTAGAGCTGGAAGCTTTGGTTCTAATTTAAAAAACTTTCCATAACAGGACAAGCGCGATTGAGACACAGCCAAGTCACTCCAGTTGGGTCAACGAGTAGTGCTAATCTCTGCACATCAGCACGGGGGAGACAAAGGCCATTATCGTCGGTCTTGTAAACTGGGCAAAACAGAAGTTTCATGGGAAATGGTGCAAAAGGGAATTGATCTGCTCATCGAGAGGGACACAATGGGAGTTTTTTCATGAAGGCAAAGCATGTGGGGTTCACTGTAGAGGTCCTCCAGGATCAAGGAACGGGGAGTACAGGGACAGTGATAAAATGTTGTGTAACAGATGCCCCCTAAAGCGTGAAGTCTGCGTTGGAGTGAGGGATGAAATGCTTTATAAATCAGTGTGGGGAACCGGTCTGCCATCAAAAAACATGCAAACAAGTACATATACATATACATAAACTGAGATCTCTGTCAAATTATACATGAATCATGGCATGGACGCAACCATCCAAAGAATGATCATGTAAATGGATCCAGGTATGGGCGCAACCATCCGTCAAGAAGGATCATAATGAAAGCAAGGTATGGTTGCATCCATCCAATAATGAGAAGGATCACATATGATAACTCATGGTCTGGTCGCAGCCAACCATCTAAAAGAGAAATGCATATCAACATAACCATGTCACATCACTTCGCAACCTAGACTTTTTGCGATCTGAGTCCAGGGTCTTGCGCTCCAACATGACCTAATCAAAGTACAAATCCTAGCATGCGAATGGATGTGTTGACGTAGAACATGCTAGAAAGTCGCTTGATTACCAGTCAATGATGTAAACTATTAACAAGCACGAGAGAAACCACCAATAATAACAATGGTCCTCAAGGTACTATCAGCACAATCCACGGGATGTGAATACAGGAACTGAAGTTGAACACCCATGAAATCACTCGATCGAAAGCCAATGATGTGAACTTGTCATTGAGTGCAAAGAACTTACCATTAGGACATGCAAGCTCTAAGGTACTGGAAGGGAGTCTCTCGGTCAACTTCCCAGATAATGAGTTGAAGTCGACGGAAAGTGACCGTGTCGAAGGAGGGCCATAATGAGTCCCACATCATCAACGTGAGACGTGAGGATGCAAAATGATTTTGGATGATACAGAGAATTAGAGGTAAGTGTAACTGCAGAAGGACAACCCTTGAACATATCGGTGACACAAATGGAAGTTTGGAAACTTTTGGATCCATGGGATCGGTGGTCATGATGACGCGATAGAGATCAAATGGGAGGAAAAAATGAACGACCCAAACCTAGGAAGGTCAATAATACAGAGGAGGACGTCCCAACCCAACATGAAGCAAAGAGTGTTATGTTCAAGAGTGAGCTACTGACACGACTAATAGATTTCCAAATTTTTCCCCCACCATTTCTAGCAAGTACCCTAATCTTTTTTTAATCACAAGCTTGAAGGGGATAACATATGCTTGCATTGTAAATTCATCCTTAGACAAATCCGACCTAGTAAGTTTAACGAGCCCTAGGAAAAGCTCATGTTCGTCATGGTGACAAATCCGATGTCATTTAATAGTTTAACGAGTCTGACAAAGGTGTAACTCAGTATCTTTTTCATGTTTAGAGAGTTTGAAAAAGACACGTAAAAGAAAACTCCACATGGTCCCTTTTCATACATTTGTGTCTATCGAGCCCGAAAAGGTAGAAAACAATACTTGAGAGAACCACTTGACCATTTCAGCTAAGGAGTACCTTTTTCGTAAATAGTGCCTCCCAGCCCGAAAAAAGGATAAAATTATATTGGGCGTACGACATTTCACATCTGTTAAGGAGTTCAAAACGACAAGGGCTCCGCCATATTTTCGCTTTTAAAGGGTCGGAAAAAGCTAAAAGCAGACCCCCCATTTTTATTCTCTTTAAGAGTCAAAAAAGGGAAAAAATACTCGACAATCTTTTCATATGAGTTTAACGAGTCGAGAAAAGCGCTGAAACGTGACTCATCGTCATTGTCGAACATCCATCACTTGTTGCTGCACAAGTAAGGCAAAGTGTATTATCGAGTTCTTGAGGAAAAATAGGTCAAAAATATTTACAAAACCTAATATTTTCATGAAAAATGAATAAAAAGGGGAAAAGTAATTATATTTTTACCATTTACCATTTTACCTTCACTGTGAAGACTTTTTACCCACTTTTGCCCTAATTGTTTCGAAGCAAATTGCAGGAGATTCGGGAGGTCAATCGACGAGGCGTCAGTTCCAGGTAATGACCGAAGCCCTGAGCTCCATTTTCATGCTATTTATTTACGTTTTTAGCCATTTTCTTGGCTTTTTACGAAGGTTTTTGAAAATCTTTTTTCGCCCTTGGTCGGCGCGATTTTTGGGCACGGAATTGCGCCGGTTGAGGGTGATTTGCAAAGCCATCCGCGTTGATCAGTGCATTTGTTTTTAAAAACAGGCGCGCCAATGCCTTAGATAGGGTAAAATCCTATGTTCTCAAAAGCTAACCATTTAATCTTGAATTTTATGTGCCAATGATGATTATTGACTCAAATTAATGGCTTTTGTAGGAGAGAATAGCCGAAAATGGTGGATTGGAAGGAAATGGAACATGAAGATGTTGACACCCAGATAATGAATGATTCAAATTTCCTGGAGGCTTTGAGGGCTTGCGGGCTCCTCAAATTCTTCCTTACACCAGGGATGCAAGCCCAGCCCAAGTTGCTTCGATACTTGATAAGCCTTTATGACATTAATTGGTAGAATTTTGTCATTGGGGACTAGGAGCTAGAGTTGACAACTTCAGATATCTACTTCATCACTAGACTATCTCGCAGAGGTGAGCCAGTGAACTTGTATGGGTCACGTCCGATCGGGGCAAGCATATCTTCCCTACTTGCCGAACACTACCCTGAGGCCCTGAAATCCAAGAGTGGGAAGATAGAGATTTCCAGTGTGCGGGATTTGACATTGAGGGTGCTTCTGTTGACTATCAATAGAGTGGCGGAACATAAGGTCCTCAATCAATTGATACTGGAATAGTGGCACTTGTTCTAGGAAGAAGGTCACAAGTACAGATCCAAAGCCAAATTGCTTCAGATTCCCCGCCTCGGCCTTGGACAATTGGCGCTTGATGTTCATCTTCATGGCCTCTCCCCTGTTGAAGATCGTAGGATCCTCCTTATATCTGAACTGATTCTTGGAGGAGAGCTGCCTATTAGCATTGTCACAATGGGATGTAAAAATAGGTCTATGAAGTTTGTATATGAATATGGGGAGCCATTTTTATGGATCAATGGAGTCCAGAAAATTACTGACCTAGGATGACCTTTTGTGTCAAGCTTCTGAAGAGTAAATGGGAACTTATCAGCTTGGTAGTATAGAAAGAGGTGATACAAAACTGAGGAGCACTTGAAGACTCGCTCATTACTCATCCTAAGGAATTGGTCACGCATCCTATCGGCTATAAGCTTGGCATAATCATAAATAATAGCAGGAGGCTTTCTTGGAGTGTATATGGACATGAAAGCCAAGATGATCTCATCTATATAATCACTAGTGGTATAACCTAGGACACTAGATATCATTGCTACAATATCTTGGCCAAATGGGGAAAATATGCTATACACATATGGAGGAGGATCTTTGGGGGTATAATTCTCTTCTACAATGAAGGTTTGGATTATTTGGGCCAATATTGCAGGGCTAAGCTTGGGAAATAAGTCCAATAGATCTCCATATGGAGAGCGGAGTCAAGTTTTGGCTAGGTTGAATTTGCAGCATCTCATTTATTGATTCAACAGTGATGGTGAAAAGTATAGTCTGGTTAGGGGACATTACTGCTCTTTGGCTGGGGATATAGTTTGCATGGCAGTAATGGAAAATTTATGGGAAAATGTGAAATTTAGGGAATTGGTACTTGGGTAAATATGACTCCCAAAAACCAATTTTATCAGCATGGTTTAGGTATGGGTCTCTATATCGGCAGTAGAGTTTGAGAGGGGATTCATGAACAGAGGTGTCCTTTATTTGGAAATCCTTGTCTACTAGGGGGAGATGGTCTAGGTCTAGATGAGGAGTGGAAATATGTCTCACATCCGTGACAATTGGGGCAGCCATTCTCAGTTATTGTGGATTTGAGAATGGGGGAGGTGATTTTCAGTTTTTTTAGGGAAATGATGGTTCAGTCAAAGTAAGCTTAAGTCGCCTGAGTTTTCTTTAATTAATTTTTTACTTTTAATTAGCAAACTCAGTAATTGGTTCTGAAATTGAGAGGTTTTCCAGTGAATTATGGCTTAAATACCTGGAATTAAGGAGAACTGGCTCTGAACAGGGAAACTAGCAATTGCGAACGGTTAAAAAGGTTTTGAGTAGGTTGGAGAGCAAACTGGGTGCTCTGTGGCGTCTTTACGGTGCAATTGGATGTAGGTTGACAACTTCGACATTTGCAAGTGTGTGCATGGAGCTTTTCAGTTGAAAAATGATAAAACAAATTATTTGGGGCTTTTTTGGCTTTATGTGCAAAAGTCAATTTTGGCGGGTATAGGTGAACAGTGGTCGTTTGTCATGTAGCGGGGCAAACACTAACTTTTTTGGCGCGTAGCGGGCGGGCGGTAAGTGGTTTCCATCGCACTGCTTTTGGGCCCTTGGTGGTATTGGGGGGAGGCTGCCCCATTCCATTCATTGAGAGACGTGTAGCCTCGGGGGCCCAATGGAAAACAACTCTTTTCGGGCGGGTAATGTTTGGACGTCGCGGCCCGCCTGAAATGGATAAGGGATGTCAGATGTGGAGGGGAGTGATCGTGCAACGATCAGGCAGTAGAGTTGCATGGAAGGTAGTGGGGGGGGGGGACCCGGTGGGTGATTAAATGCAACGGTTTTTAGTTCATGAGGGATTAAGGCGGGGTTAAGGCGTCGGGGTCATTAGCGGAGGGTTTAATTGGGATTTTTGACTAACTTAATCACGGATTGATTAGTTAGTGGGTTAGGGTAGAAAATCATAGTTTATATAATTAAACTAGGGTAGGGTTGATTAATATTGTGGGAGTTAAGTATATACGGGAAACGAGTTTTTGTTTGGGATTTAATAAATACATTAGTAATTAGTAAAGTGAGCGGAAAGGGGCACAATACCATAAGTATATGATATTTCATGTTTTAATGTTTTTCTGGTAATAACATAAAAACTTAGGATATAGTGTTTTTGTGGGTTTTGATATGAAAATGATTTATGTGGGGGAATGAATACTTTTCCTACATAAAAGTAATTTAACCTTAGGAAAAGAGTATTATTAGGGAAATTGAATGAACTGAAGGGGGAATGAATGTTTATGAATGGGTTTTAATACTTGTTGCCTATAAGTCATTGAGATGAGGGTCCGGTCCCTCCAAAAGTCAGAGAAATTCTCTGAGCCTCATTTACTTAGGGTTTTTTAAGGACTTTGAACTTTATTGTGGGAAATTAGTTAAGTAAAGGTGAAATGAATGAGGGAGATTAATTAATTGACTTTGATATTCATTGCATGTTTGATTGCCCATTCACATTTGCAATACATGTTGAAAGATGATAAATGTGCTTTTGTCTAATTAATCATCAAACTTTCGCAACCTTTCTTCCACCGACCCATCTACTCACCCTACCATTTTTACTTCTCTTTATTATGGTGGATTTGAGCTAGCAAACCATTATAAAACATTTTTCTTTCTCTTTACAATAGTAAACTAACTAAATCTAACCTTATTACATCCAAGGGCTCAGATTAAATAGTTTAACTTCTTTTATTTACTCTACCTATCTAATCATCTGCCAAGATAAAATAGTTTGGTCAGATATTTTATTCTCTATCTATAGACATGAAATTGAAACATGAAATAGCCAAGTTTAAACATTTTGACTATCATGGATTGTGGCAAAGATTACAAACTGCACACAATCATTTATTATGCACAAAAATTAAATAGCAGTGGCATTTTGGCTTGCTCACTTTCATGGTCTTTTTCTTTTCTTGGGGTTCATATTTTTCATCTTTTTTGACCTTTTTATTCTTTTTGTCCTTTGATTATTCTTTTAGGACATACCCTCTTTACATTTTTTAATTTTTTTAATATGGAAAACATTTGCAAAAAGCAAAGGTATGTACATATTATAGGTTTAATCTCAGACATTCAAAATTATGACTCCTATTGGTATAAGAACCTAACAGACACACATATTTTTTGTAGGGTTAGGATGTATCAAACATTCCACCCCATATATATATATAATATATATATATATATATATATATATATATATTATATATATATGTTGTATTTTCCAGTTTATTATGGTACAAATGGTTTGTCTTATCTTTTACATGTTTCGTAAATGTCTATCCAACACGTAATTAACTTATGCATATGTCAATGTATTCATGCGTCTAGGAATATGATGATATGTAATATAATCAAAATGCCTTTCCAATAGATAGATACAGAGATACATTCATAATATTTGAGGGTTCTTGACAAAATATTGCCCGTTGAGTTGAAGGATGACAAGATGTGAATCCAGGTTGACAACCAATTCTCTGATGCCGAGAGCAATGGCTTCTGACAACAGTTCGATGATCGCACTGTATTCAACAATGTTGTTGGTTGTATGACCTAGGTAGATACCTTGAAGGTCAATCAACTCACCTTTAGTTTCATATATATCCCATGCCGTGAATGATAGATTTTGGATACTACGACAAGCACCATCGCGAAACCAATGTGAGGAGTCGCAGACATCTGCAAAGAAAGAAAAGCATAGTAAACAGGAAAATTGTTTGAAAACTATCACACAAAACCACGTTGTACAAAAATGAATCACACACTAATGTACATAAGTAACCATGCAAGATGACCTAAGCATAGTACTTTTTGATGTAAAGCTCATTTCGAGGCTTATCGAGAGGATTTCCTTCATAATCAATAAGCTCGTAGGCTCCTTTATGAAAAATGCATTTTACAATATAGGGCCCATGCCACATAGGTTCGAACTTGCCTGCCCCCAGCTTATTGTTAGCTTGGTCGTATAATAGGACTAAATCACCATCAGAAAATGCACGAGGGGAGACCGGCTGATCGAAATGGGATTTGACTCACTTTTTTTGTGCTTCGATGACCAAGGCAGAGAGATGACGAGTCTCGTCCAGTCGTTCTAAATATAAGAGGTGTTCCTCTTGAGGTGATGTTTCAGGGAGGAGTTCAACAACTAACTTGAGCGAAGGAATCTCGTATTCGATCGACAATGTTGCTTCCAGACCATAGACCAACTGGAATGGTGTGAAACCATCTGCGTCTTTGGTTGAAGTTCGGTACGTCCACAGAGCTGAAAAAAGCATGAGATGCTAATTTGACTTGTGCATCCCAATAGTACGTTGAAGCATTGTGACCAAAACCTTGTTCATGGCTTCAACTTGGCTGTTGGCCTGAGGGTAATATCGGGTCGAGCCATCGTGGTGCAAACCCAATGCAGATGTTAGCTCTGCCATCATGTAATCTTTGAGATGGAAGCCATGGTCTGTGACAATGGCTTGGGGTATGCCGAATTTCGAAATAACATGGTTAAAAAGGAATTGAGTTGTCGTCTTACCATTTGTAGAATATGTAGGCATCGCTTCAATGCATTTGATGAAATAATCCATAGCGACGATAATATAGCCATACCCCCCAGCCAAACGACAGTTACATGTCATATAATCGATGCCCCATTTGGAAAAGGGACCAACGGTAATGACGAGGTGTAGGTGAGCGGGCGGGGTGCACATCTTGCATTGGTAAATTTGGCATTCGTAGCACTTAAGAAAAGCAAGAATGCAATATTTTAAGATAGACGACCATAAATAACCAATGTGAAGGATTTTTTGAGCTGTAGCGTAACCAAACATATGACCACCACATGCCCCGGAGTGGCAATCATTGAGAGCTCTTTCAGCTTCCTCGATCGTGAGGCATCAGCGAAGAATGTAATCGACACCAACACGGTATAAAGTATTGCCAATAATATGGTAGGGTTGGGAATAATGTCGAATCCTTCAATGATCATCCTTGGTCAATGTGAACCGAAACGTGGAGGTTTGGAGATACACGATGATATCACTGTACCATGGATCAAGGGTGCTAATCAGGAAAAGGGTCTCATCTGGAAGCTATTCATCTACACTAGCAGGGGGAGCCTTGGAGGGGAGGGAACAAATCAATTCAGCGAAAACAAGTGACTTCTTAGATTTAGCCATAGTGAAGATCAAATCGAATTCTTGCAGGATAACGATCCATTTAGAATACTTGCCCCCTAGCAACTGACTAGTCAGGATATAGGTCATAGTGTTGCATTCAGAAATCATTGTAGTCATACGTAAAAGGATATAGTGCCGAAAGCGTTGAAAAACCTGAATGAAAGCCAAAACCAACTTCTCAACATGTGCATAACACGTTTCAATGTCGAGGAGATTCCAACTAAGGTAGTAGATTACATGTTCACTACCTTCATCATCGTCTTGGACCAAAACCATAGCAATGGTGCTAGGGTCCACGACTAGGTAAAGGAAGTAATCTCAATAATAGTCTGACGGATGCAATAGAGGAGAATTTATGAGGATGACCTTAAGATCATCAAAATATTTTTAGGCCACCTCGTCCCATGCGAAGGGCTTTACTTGTTTGAGTAATTGGGTAAATCCGGTGGCTAGCTCAGCATAGCTGGGTATAAAATGACGGAGAAAGTTGGCCTTACCTTGCAGGCTCTAGAGTTGGTGCAGTGAAGGAGGGGGTAAATTTACAAGGGCCTCAACTTTGAGCTGATCCAGGTGAATACCTTCCTTGGAAACAATGAAGTTGAGGAGTTGTCCTGATTGCATGCAGAAAACACATTTGTGTGGATTTAACCGAATGTTATAGTGCCTGCGACGTAGAAAAATTTGCCAGATATGGTCTCGGTGGTCTTGGCGCTTACAAGAATGGGTAGGAAGGCATCCAAGTAAGGCTAGACAATGTTGCGAATATCATGAAATGAATAGGACATTGGCCGTTGAAACATGGCCCCAACATTTTTGAGGCAGAAAGGGCGATTCTTGTATGCGAACGTACCCCATGGACAGATAAAGGTAGTCTTTTCTTGATCGGTAGGTGCGATGTTAATCTGGTTATAACTAGAAAAACTGTCCATAAAGGAAAAGATCTCACTCCCGACACATTCATCAATGATTTGATCAATGAAGGGAGTAGGATAGTTGTCTTTAGGACAGGCACGATTAAGATTTCAATAATCCGCTCAAACATGGATCATGCCTTATTTTTTAGTTACCGAGACAATATTGAACACCCAGTTTGTAAGGGGGATGGGATAGATGAACCCAGTCTTGAGAAGATTTTTGACTTCACCCTTAATAGCAATGGCCTTACTAGGGTGCACCGGGTGAAGCTATTGGTGAACGGGCTTCGCGTGTGGATACATTGGTATTTCATGCACCAAAATGCTAGGATCGATGCGAGGCATTTCTTCGTAAGACCACGCAAACACATAATGAGATTCCTGAAATAGATGAGTATATGTCTTGATCTCATCCGGAGAACAAGATACCCCAATATGAACATGTTCAATGACACCTAGTTTGATAGAAATGTCAATCGACATCGTTTGGCTAATATTACCTAGATTTCCTTCTGACCATACTTCATGAGTAATAGTCGGTGGCGGAAAAGGAGAAGAGGACTCTTCGAAAGAGATAGACATGATTGCCGGGCGAGGCAGGAATGAGGAGGGATGATGAGTATCGATCCATGGTGGTTCCTCGAGAGACATGATTTTCATGATACCTTCATCAGTGAGGAACATCTTGGCTAAGGGATCAGAAGATTCCAAAGTGTTAAGCCGAGGGGATTGAGAGTACATATTGAGAGAGGTCTTCGACATATGAGAATCAGAGGATGCAGAGTTCGAAGCCGAAACAATTTCCATGTAATTGACTTGACGGGACTAAGCGACATAACCTTGCCCAAAGTATCAACAAGATCTGGTGCAGTTATGAGCCAGGGATCAGATTTGATCGAGATCATGTTGACAGAGGCAACATAAGGAGGTGGGAGTGGAAAAATTCCCATTAAGGTAGAATTTTTGAAGAGACCTGCCCCCACACTCTCATAGGGAGCACTAGAGTGCTTAACGTACGAAAAATTGCCATCCAAGGAGGAAGAGGCAAAGAAAGACAACTAATTGACAATGACAATTTTCCCTTGATGGAGAAAATGGATCACGTGGAACAAGGAGGAGGCCATGGCATGCATGGCATGAGTCCAACTTCGGCCAAGCAGAAGATTATAATTGAGATTGGCATCAACAATTTCTACTTCGACCTACACTGTCTTACCTTCTAGGGGGATGGCAAGGTTAGGTAAGACATCAAAGGGTCGCGAATCGCGCCCATCAAAAGCTTCCAAAGTGTTTAGAGACTGGTTCAATGCAGGGGAACCGATAGCCTTCCAACATGCAGTTAATATGATGCAGGTGGAAGCACCTTCATCGATGACAGTGCAGTGGATGGTCTTCTCAATAGTGACTACTTGAATAAGAAAGGCAATCTGATGAGGGAATCGTGGAACATGGCTCTCTAGATCGAAACATATCAAATTAGAATCGATGGGATCGATGTCCCCGATAGATAACAACAAAGATTTCTGTTGCGATGGGAAGCTTTAGAGTACCTCGAGAGCCGAAATGGCTGACGGTGCTTGAGCCAAGTCCTCGACAATATTGTAGTGCTGAGCAGCTCAGGCGTTGGGATTATAAGAGGATTTCTGCAACACACCTTGAGAGGGTCACCACGTAGCGGAATCGGGGTTAGGGCACTCAATTTGTAGAGGGCCAGAACTTGGGGTATAAGAAGAAGGTGCAACTTCTTTTTCTTTCCCCGCTGCTGGAGGTGGAGTTTGATAATCTTTCGATTGGGTAGCCACATTAATAGGCGTGCTCATCATTAACACTTGAGATACGGAGGAAGCAGATCAAGGTTGTTCTACCATTTGGATCTGTCGAGATGGAAATGGCTATTTAAGGATAGTATGGGTCCTTTTGAGCAGGCGACTAACTTTGGATCGTCGAGGACAATCCTTAGTGTAGTGATCCTCCTCGCAAATGAGGCAGGGATACTTAGATTTCCATTGTGAAGATTCGCCAACAGATGATTTGGGAGGACCCTGTTTCAGGGCATCGGATTTAGTTTTTTCCTTTGCCTTTCTTTTTTCCTTTCGAGGATTTGTGCATTGCGGTAGACTGGACAACGTGGACTTCTGAGGTTTTACCAGGGCCAAGTGGATTCTGAGATGAACTAGTAGGAGCAACATTCGAGACCGACTTCTATTTGGAAGAAGTTTTAGCAGGGGTCTGGGATACTGAACCAATAACTCCATCAACGGGAGGAACAACTGGTGACTTTGATGTTGCGGGATCCGATGATGGCCGCAGATCAGTGGGTAACAACTCGTATAAAGTGCCAGACTGTGGGTAAACCAAATCCAAGTACTGGGAACGAGCGATGGCTTTCTCTTTAGTGACGCATCCACCCATAGCTATATCACGAGCAATTGGGGCTACAAATGATTTGGTAAACCATTCAGTGAGCAACTGATCATCTATCTCACTTTTGATCAGGTGACGTCTACGTCTCCATTCATGAATGTGATCAGAGAAGTGTGTCGCAGTATCTTGCTTAAGCGATGTGAGCAAATAGGTGCCAGTTTCATAGCAAACCGGCAACTGAAAATGCATGAGGAAAGCCATGGCTAATGAATTAAAGTCATGGTAATTACTTCGAGGTAACTCGATGTACCATTTCGCTTCAGCACCCGTGAGGGTTTGTTGGAAAAGACGAAGACATATGGAATTGTCCATGTATGAGTTTGATGAGCACCAAAGGTGATATGTCATCACATGGGCCTGAGGATCTTGTTTAACTTTTCCATCAAATTTTGGGTAATCAATTGGTATCTTGGATGGCACCAGAGGCCAGTACGGCGAATGAAGAATCAGATCATTCGTAAGGCGTGATACATCTGGCAACTTGAGTGTAGCCAAGAAAGGTAACTGAGTGTTAAAAGGCATAGGAGGCTGATAAGTGGGCCCAAAGGGAGGAGCTCATCCCTGCTAGTAAGGGTTTTGGCCCCACAGTGGGGGATTTTGGCCATATGGCATATGAGGCTACCCCCATTGTGGATTACCTTGACCATAGGGAGGATTTTGACCCTAAATACCTTGAAACTGTCCAGGCATTGGTTGCTAATAGGCAACATATGGGTTAAAATGCTTTTGTGCCTGTTGATCTTAAACATATGGATATGGGACTTGTTGTCCTGGAACATAGGACTGATGAACCCGTTGTCCCTAAACAAGAGGATTCTAGACCTGCAGCCCTTGTGCATAAGGTTGATACACTTGTTGCCCTTGGATGTAGGGGTTTTGTACCTGGTTCCCATGGCCGGAAAGATTCAGAACCTATTGACCTAGGACAAGAGGGTTTTGGGCTTGCTGTTGCAAGACTTGACCTTGACCCTGCCCCTGCAAGGGTTGACCTTGTTGGTATGTATACAAGGGTTGCTACTTCCCTGGTTGGTTTTTTTGTTGTAAGGGTTGACCTTGTGGTTGAAAAATTTGTCCCTGGGGTTGCAGAGGTTGACCTTGCGAGGGTATGGGTTGAGAGGTGTGCGGAGCATATTGCATCTGCTACTGCATGGCTTGCTACCATTGTTGTAAGGATTGACCTTGCAGTTGTTGCAGGTGACCTTATTGCGGGATAATTTCCCCTTGCTGTTGCGCGGAGAGCCCTTGCTACAACAAAGGTTTCCCTTGCTGTAACAAAGGCTATCTTGGTGGTTGTAAAGGTTGTCCTTGCTATTGCAAGGGTACTTGAACAGTGCCTGGGAAATTGCCGAACTGAATCTGGCTGTAGCCAGGCTAGATGTACTGCCCAGATTGGAAGGTGTAAGGTTGATTAACCAATCCTTGAGAACCATATGGAATGTAAGGATTTTGGTATTTGACCTGAGCCCCATAGGGCAGCTGATATTGGACATTTCTCGATCCAGATCGACCAATGGGATTCTGAACCTGTTGGTACTGGACATTGCTTGATCCAGTGGGATCAACAAGGTTATAAATAATACCAAAAGAGGGCTGGTTTATATCAAGCATGTGAGCTGCTCACATTAGTGGCACCTGACACCATAGAAGCATTCAGGTTTTGCCCCCTAAGCGGTGGCACAATCTGGCCACTGACTAATGGGACAGAGGAATTAACAGAGAATCTTTGAAACTGCCGGTTGTGACTGACGTGTAACTCGGATTGATAATACAAGAGTATTCAGAACGGTGGGTTTCTCCAGGACTGAAGTAACAACCTGTTGGGAAGTCGTGTTCATGATGAATGGACCTGACGTAGGCCTGACGCCTGATGCCCATACATGATTATGGTACAGTGATGAGGCACTAGGTGTTCCTGAAACTAAGTGCCCCAAAGACACATAGTTCACATAGTTGGGTGGCAAGATGGCGGGAATACCCTCCGAAAAAGGGAAACCCTCAGGAGGAAACTGTAATTGCAATTCTTCCCCCTCAATAGTGTGTGGAGTTGAAACTTCGGACTCATTCGGAGATGTGACTAGGGCATCGCCTTCGGGTTCCATGTTTGAAAACAAATAGTGACGAATGGACGAATGTATACTAGGGGATAGTTCCAAAGGAACACCCGGCTGGTGATGAGCCCCAAAAACGGATAATTATATGGGCTCATTCAACCTCCTAATTCGACTTAATCCACCATTCTCATTAGTTTATTGCATGTTTTTTATTATATTTATGCTAATAGAGTGAATTGGGTTAGTCATTATGCCAACAAGTCTAATGTGTGCTTTATGCAGTCTTTTTGGTCAATTTGGAGAGAAAAATCAAAGGTTTAAATGAGCACTTGGCAGCCAAATTCGTGGAGAGGATTTTTAGGAAGGTGTCCCCTTCATTTATGGGCCCTTACCTCGAATTCTCCACCATCAGCTTGGAGTTCAAGGGCCACCAAATCGATTATCACAAGGGCAGCCAAGTAAGTCAAGTAGGACTGCTGTTAACTGCAAGTTTTGGGCAGCCGAGTCCCTAAAGTTTAGGAGGATTGTTGGGGTCCTAAATTTGTATAAATAAGAAGGCTTAGGGCCTCATTCGGGTTAGCTAGCAGTTAGTCACTTTGTAGGCAGAAGTTAGCTAGTTTGTAGTTCGATTTTAGTCATTTTTTAGGCAGTAGTTTAGCTTTGCATTTCAGCACATTTTCAAGTTTTCTTTGTGGATTGTTTTTTGGAATGTAACTATTCTTTTGATCAATAAAGATGAATCGAGATTTGCACCAGCTCTAATATCTCTTAGGAGGCTGTAGCTCTTGGGGTTTGGGCCCAACCCAAGTGCCCAGTACTTCCTTTGTTTACTTTTATGTGTTTTTGCTGCATTCTTAGAATAAAATCAGTTATTTAGATTTAAATCTTGTTTTGTTGTTTAGGTTGCTTTTTATGGTTAAAGTAGATTTTTATGTTCAGATTTAGTTGATCAATTAGTAACAGGGAATATCTCCAGAAAAGGCCATCAAGCACCTCTGATTTCACCTCTCCCTCAGTGGGATCGTGAGCTGGGACAAAGGTGACATTGCTGCCAACAAAAACGTTGTTTTGCTTTGTCATGTAATTCTTATTGTTGGAATCCTCATTTGTAGATGCTGATATTAGTAGTGTTTAAATGCTTCAGTTGATGATTGCTTAGTTGCATAAGTTATTTCATGCATTTCATTTCGAATAAACTGTTGTTCATTTCTTTTTGCTGTTACTCAGGTCAGAATGGAGTAAAGTAACTAGGTCATAGGTTTTATAAGTGTTTGTTTGTTCAGTTTGAAAAACCACTTGCAGAGTACCTGTTACCCTTCTTTACCTACACATACTACATCCAACCTACCCGTTTCATCCTTCACTTAGAACCCTTACCTTACATTTGCCTCATTCGCTTACTTTGCCACGATTCTCATCTTTTTGTGCAACATTGTTTCATCCCTCCTTGAACAAATCTAACCATCTGCGCCACTACTCAACTCCATCCTCCAAGTCTTGAACTCCCCTACACCCCTATTTCACCTCCATACCCACTCCTTCATCTTTCTTCATCCATCCATCCTCCAAAATCCCATTTCTGAACATCCTGTAGAAAATCGTAGAACATCCTTTAGAAATTCCAGAACATCCTGTAGAACCCCTGCAGACTTCCTGTAGAAGCTCACAAACACAGTTTCTTGATAGCAAAACTCTGTGAAACTCTCTGGAAGGGTGTTAGGGACCCCTTAGGTGCTCTCCGAACCTTCCCAACCTCTTGCAAGCATTTTCTCTCACCGATCCACCTTTGCACAGTCAAAAACAGTGAAAGCACATGCATGGTAATTCTAACAACTTATTCAAAAATACAAAAAGATGTTTTCTTCAGATAGTGATAACTTACACACATGCATTTTACCTTCCTAGAAGTCAATGACATCTTTTTCAGTAGCTTGCATCCTCTTTTTCACATCAGTAGGGCTAGCTGGTAAAATTAGGGTTTGCTAGGGTTTACATTTCCTTTCAGCTGTTCAGTTTCTTTCTGCAAGTAGATTAGCTTCCTTTGAGTTAGATTTCATCCATCAGTTAAAAAGCTTCGTCTTAGAGCTCATAGAAGTTGGCTTAGTGGACTTGTGCCAACTGACCAAGTGACAGCTGCGACAAGAGCTAGTACTTGTGCATACAGCACCGTCGCTTCCAAGTTTGTTACGAACTACCGGGTTGATAAAATTAAAGAAGGGAGTCCCAGGAGTTGCAGCATTATTGCTGCAATACTCCGGCCCACCACTCTTTTTGGCGCCATTTCCAGGGAAGCGTCAAAGTATCGGTGATTGCTGTTTTTCTTCTATTTTCTACTACAACCTTCTGCTAAGTAGTTTATTTCATTTCCATTCTGCAATTTCATTTCCGCAAAAGTAGAGTAGACATTTCCTGCTTTCATAGATTAGCATTTCAATTCCGCAATTTCAATTCTGCAAGCTTATATTAGCATTTCAATTCTGCAAGCATAGATTAGCATTTCAATTCCGCAAGCATAGCTTAGCATTTCATTCCTGCAATTTCATTTGAGAAAAATAGATTAGTCATTTCCTGCTTTCATCTCAATTTCGCACTTTCATTTCAGCAAGATAGTTAGTTGCAGTTCAATCTATTTCAGTTTTGTAGGTACAAACAGAAAAGAAGAAGAAGCAAAAATCAACCAAAAAGATTTCCGTTCATGCCTTGTAGGAGTAGAGATAATTCAGAAAAATGATTCAACAACACCCCCACTGCTTCACACATCCAAACTTCTCTCTTCTTAGATGGCTGTGATTAAAGAACCCTCAGGTGGACAACAAGACATATTTTAAGAACCTCTAGGTGAGAGGAAGAAGAAAACATTTCTTTGGAGCAAATGGCTACAAACAGAAATGTTGGGAGCAGTACCTTATCCAGAAACGAATTTGCAAATCAGATGGAAGATTTCAAGAGTGATATGAGGCAGTTTCTTGCCATGCAACTGGATACTTTATAGATCCAAAGGAAGCAAGAGGAATCCAAGAGGGCTTTGGCCATCTTTTGTCCCAGGTGCACTAGAAAGCATCCTAGGAACAAATGTCCATTGTACTCCATAGAAGTGTGTTTTGTCTGCGAAGAATACCATCCTACAGATCAGTGCCCTTCCTTGCCTGAAATTAAAGCTGCATATCAAAGGGCCAAAGAAGTCACTAAACCACTCTATTTCATGAACCAAAGGAGGTGACATGGACCCATACCTTACCAGTAGGAATTTCAAGGGACATCCGAGACCTATTACGACCCCTATCAAGCCACTTTCATGCCTTCTTGGGGTCCCCCTGCTCATCCTTCCTGGTTCACACCTCCTCCTTGTTCCTTCATAGATCCATATTATGCCCAACCAGCTGCTCATTTGTTTCACTCTTATGCTCAACCACAGCCTCAGTGGAATGCACCTCATCAGGGGTGGAGGCCCTAGTACAACTCTCCTCCCGCTCCTTTGCCTCCACCACCTGCTCAACCGCAACCATCACCTCTTGCTCCACCAAGGCAGCCCCAAATGTGTGTCTAACCACAACCCAATCCGCATCCATCTCAAATATACACCCCACTCAACTACCCATACCACCATTTCCAAAACCATACAATGGAGTGGCTTAACCCAATTTCATAGCTGAGGCACAACATGTCCAAATGACTCCTCTTGAGCTCAATGATCTTCACCATAGCTCAGGAAGAGTATTGCAAAAAAGAAATTATCTTGAAAGCATTGAAGGACCACATTGAACAAAAAAAGATTCAAAAAAGGAGATCAAAGAACCATGGGCAGCACTTGATGAAGAGAAGACATCAGAACCAGAGATCGAGAGAGTTCCCTCACTGTTACCATCAAATCTTCCATGTATTCAAGAGAAAACTCAGCAAAAAGAGGAAGATGTGAAGGTCATGATAGAAGAAGATATGGAGAATGATCCAGGTCAGCAAAAGGACCAAGGATATCAGAACTATATTGAGATATGGTTTCAGACGTTCACTAAGTTGCAACAGTACTCTCTTCCTCAGCTATGCTTGATCCCTTCAAAGTCAAATCATTTGGTCTCTGAAATCCAGATAGCTGTCAAAGCATGCATTTCAAGCCTCCAAATCATTGTCTCTAATCTCGATGTGCACATGGTTCCATTGGAAGTATTCTTACACTTGAAAATGATCTTTATTTTTCAAGTAGGGTAGTGTAGAAAAAAAAAAGAAAAAAAAAGAAGAGAAAAAATGAAAATGAGAAGAAAATAAAAATCTAAGGTGAAAACCTCCTCGGAGGCGCCTTAGATTGGCTCCTTGATTGAAAACTTCCATGAGGTGGTCAATGGGTTGGAAAAAAGAAGAAAAAAAGAAAGAAAAAAGAGAATAAGAAAAAGAGAATAAGATCCCTGGGTGAAAACCTCCCTTGGAGGCGCCCAGGGCAGGCAATTAGGGTGAAAACCTCCATGAGACGCCCTAGTTGTTTTTCAAAAAAAAAGAGAAAAATAAAAAGAAATATAAACCTAATTTCCATTGAATAATTGCATGTTGCAAGAAGGACATTGCAGATCAGGAGGATCGCTCAAAACAAAGACAGAGGAAGTTTTGTGCCTTTCACAGGAAGTTCTGTGCTTTCTATAGGAAGTTCCGTGTCTTCTACAGGAAGCCTACAAACAAGCCAAAATCAATCTCCGAAGAGGACCAGAAGGCTAGGAATATGTCCATGAGGCCTGCAAGCATCCATGTTTCCATTCCTCACCCTTCTCTATCATTTTTTCCATCGCATTGTGCTTCTTTCCTAAAAATTGCACGTTCTACAAGAAGTTCTTGTAGAAATTACAGGATTTCTATAGGAAGCTAGAAATGGATTTCAAAAAGGTAGTTTGCCGAACATGATAGCTTCCTCAAGGGTTCAGAAGTCCTCCTGCATTCTTCAAACTCCTCCTCCATCATTTCCATGCCTGCATTATAGCCCAAGCTCATTTTTCTCATCATGCAAAAAACTGCAGAATGCTTGGAAGCAAAAATACATAGTGGTGAAATTTGTTTTTGCCCTAACTTGAAAACCATGCATCCATTTACAAAACCATTTTATAAAGAGTTGTACAGGGATGATGGAAACATGCTCGAGAAGTTTCAGCCAATTCCGGTGCACGATTTCCAAGAAATCAACCTCCATCACCTTCAACCATTTTTGCATTTTCTCCATATCTGTGCATCTGTTTCAAAACCTGTTTCATGGGGAGATGTATATGGGTGATAGTAACCTACCCAAGCAGTTTCAACCGATTCCAATGTACGGTTTCCGAGAAATTGATCTCTGTAATCTTCAGCCATTTCCCATTTTTTTTCGAAATATGTGCATCCATTGATCGCGATTTTGCTATGGGAGGCGCATAATGATGATAGGAACATGCTCAACAAGTTTCAGATCGATTCGGTCTATCGTTCGGGAGCAATGGCAAAAACAAGTTTTTGGCCTGTGAAAATTCAACATCAGTAGCTTGAGGGTGCAGATCTGAACATGGAAGCCAACTCCTGCAGTGTGGATCGGGCCAGAGGATACCTGCACAAGAAAAAATAGCCATGAATCAGCAACCAAGCCACCATGCAACCACAAAAACCAGTGCATGCAACAAATGAAAGGCCACAACACCTCACAACAACCATTCGACTTCCAGGTATATGACTAAAACGTGTTCCTCTATTGCATGAAACTAATTGAAGAACTGCATGAACAAATGGAATGGTGGGATTAAGCCATGAATCTAGCAAGGTTAACCCGACATTGCCTTCTCTAGCGCTCAACCGGAAGTCATGCAGTATACGTGGACAGTCGACTCACGTGAAAATGAAAACAACAAGGAGTGTTGGCCGTTTAAACCTCAGTGCAATTGATGGCAGTGATTACAGGGGGAAAACATACAGTTCATGAACAACACTACCGTCTGCATGTAGCCACGTACACCTGGCCATTTCACTCCCTCACCACAAATCACGCAGCAATTACAAAAATGCTCGGTTGACTCTCACCACCCTCTGTTCAACTACGGTCACAACTGGAGCACGTGTCCACCACGTCCAGATCAGTTAACTAGTGGTCCTCTGCAAGATTCCTGCCTGATTTCTCAAGATTTCTGCTGTTTTTTAAAAAAAGTTCCCGCCTATTGGGCTCTACAGGAAGCACAATTTCGTTCTACAGGAAACGCAGAAAATAACCATGCAGAAAGCTAACTTGGTATTTTCGGCGAATTTCAAGATCCAAACGAGGTAGGATCGGGGAAACTTCGTTGTGCATGATTTGTTGGTGCAAAATGGTGAATTGAACACGGAATTAAATTAAAAAAATGAGAGGAAAAGTCTGCCTGCACATTCAAAAAGGTGAAAAGTCTGCTTGCATATTTTTTGAGTTCTACACAGTTCTTTTCTCCCTCTGCATTCAAACTCTGGCTTCTTCTTTCTCACCTTCTTCTGAAAAGAGAGATGCAACCATGGGAACTAAGCCTGTGTGAAAGAATGAATTTGCAAGACTGTCCACTTTCTAGAAGAAAAAATTATGTTATTTGTTCTCTAATCTGTAAAAAAAAAATTGATTTCTTTTCAAAAATTAAGAAGCAAATTCAGGTTGGAAAAGTTTGAAGAGAGAAAAAAAATTGGAAGTTGTTGTTCTGAAAAACATGAAAATTCCAGGAGCAATAACAAGTTTACAAGAGGGGCAATGAGCTATCTTTTAAGAAGAAAACACGGGTTTTTTTGCAAAATTTCTGGTTTCAAGAGAAGAAGAAAACAAACAGTTTTATTTGTTGCATGTTTATGCAAAAGAAGCAATGCAATTCTAGGGAAGAATCAAGCCTGAAGAATGTGAAAAAACCAATGATGAGGGAGCACAAATCATTCAAGCAGAGGGAAAAACGAAGGAAGAATAGAAAAGAAAAAGACTACAACAGAGAAGACAGAAGCTAAAGAAGATGAGAAGAAAGCCAAAACAGAGCGTGAGGAAGCAAGCTAATAGAGGCAGAGAAGACAAAAGAAGAGGGAAAAAATGAGGAAGAGCCACATCCAGCCAAGTAGACAAAAACAGTGAAGACCGTTTCTACAGGAAGCCAGAAAATAGTCACACAGGACTTTCTACAAGAAGCATGGAGACAGGGCAACAAAAGGAAAAAATCGCCTGAGATTTTAGCCAGGGAGGCAGCAGCTGTGCTGGCCACCCTAAGCACATCTCCAAAGCAAAAAGGAAAGTGAAATAGGGAGCCTTGCATGTATTTTAAGGCAAGAAGGAGCATGCAGATAAAAACTAGCAGACCCCAACCACAGTCAAAAGAGCCAAACACAATTGTAGACACGCCAACTACACAAAAGGAAAAGTCTCCCTCAAAGGCATCCATCACCTATAAAAGGGGAAGCCCAAAGACATCCACCTGGAGAGAAAGAATGAAAATGTTGGACACAAAGGCCTCTCTACAGGATGCTGAGACAGTTCTACAGGAAGCTGAGAATTCTCTAGGAAAAGGAGCACAAGCAGTGGGAAGAAGCAGAGAGAAAAGAATGGTTTCATGACTAAGAAGAGGACATCACTTTAGAAGCTTGGCATGACAGGGAGGCCACCAAGTCCATCAAAGAGGAGGAGATAGATTAGTTGCTCAGAGGATGAACAACACTTTCAGTAGGGGGTGATGATGAGCCCCAAAAATGGATAATTATATGGGCTCATTCAACCTCCTAATTCGACTTAATCCACCATTCTCATTAGTTTATTGCATGTTTTTTATTATATTTATGCTAATAGAGTGAATTGGGTTAGTCATTATGCCAACAATTCTAATGTGTGCTTTATGCAGTCTTTTTGGTCAATTTGGAGAGAAAATCAAAGGTTTAAATGAGCACTTGGCAGCCAAATTCGTGGAGAGGATTTTTGGGAAGGTGTCCCCTTCATTTATGGGCCCTTACCTCAAATTCTCCACCATCAGCTTGGAGTTCAAGGGCCACCAAATCGATTATCACAAGGGCAGCCAAGCAAGTCAAGTAGGACTGCTGTTAATTGCAAGTTTTGGGATGCCGAGTCCCTAAAGTTTAGGAGGACTGTTGGGGTCCTCAATTTGTATAAATAAGAAGGCTTATGGCCTCATTTGGGTTATCTAGTAGTTAGTCACTTTGTAGGCAGAAGTTAGCTAGTTTGTAGTTCGATTTTAGTCATTTTTTAGGCAGTAGTTTAGCTCTACATTTCAGCACATTTTCAAGTTTTCCTTGTGGACAACTTTTTGGAATGTAACTATTCTTTTGATCAATAAAGATGAATTGATCTTTGCACCAGCTCTAATCTCTCGTAGGAGGCTGTAGCTCTTGGGGTTTGGGCCCAACCCAAGTGCCCAATACTTCCGTTGTTTACTTTTATGTGTTTTTGCTACATTCTTAGAATAAAATCTGCTATTTAGATTTAAATCTTGTTTTGTTGTTTAGGTTGCTTTTTATGGTTAAAGTAGATTTTTATGTTCAGATTTAGTTGATCAATTAGTAACAGGGAAGATCTCCAGAAAAGGCCATCAAGCACCTTTGATCTCGCCTCTCCCTCAGTGGGATCGTGAGCT
The DNA here is from genome assembly GCA_000404065.3 of Pinus taeda. Taxonomy (NCBI): domain Eukaryota; kingdom Viridiplantae; phylum Streptophyta; class Pinopsida; order Pinales; family Pinaceae; genus Pinus; species Pinus taeda. The sequence goes on along the minus strand of APFE030486876.1, from coordinate 102,297 downwards.
GGGACAAAGGTGACATTGCTGCCAACAAAAACGTTGTTTTGCTTTGTCATGCAATTCTTAGTGTTGGAATCCTCATTTGCAGATGCTGATATTAGTAGTGTTTAAATGCTTCAGTTGATGATTGCTTAGTTGCATAAGTTATTTCACACATTTCATTTCGAATAAATTGTTGTTCATTTCCTTTTGTTGTTACTTAGGTCAGAAAATAGTAAAGTAACTAGGTCATAAGTTTTATAAGTGTTTGTTTGTTCAGTTTGAAAAACCACTTGCAGAGTACCTGTTACCCTTCCTTACCTGCACATACTCCATCCAACCTACCTGTTTCATCCTTCACTTAGAACCCTTTTCTTACATTTTCCTCATTCGCTTACTTTGCCATGATTCTCATCTTCTTGTGCAACATCGTTTCATCCCTCCTTGAACAAATCTAACCATCTGCACCACTCCTCAACTCCATCCTCCAAGTCTTCAACTCCTCTACGCCCCTATTTCACCTCCATACCCACTCCTTCATCTTTCTTCATCCATCCATCCTCCAAAATCCCATTTCTGAACATCCTGTAGAAAATCATAGAACATCCTGTAGAAATTCCAGAACATCCTGTAGAACCCCTGCAAACTTCGTGTAGAAACTCACGAACGAGGTTTCTTGATAGACAAACTCTGTGAAACTCTCTGGAAGGGTGTTCGGGACCCCTTAGGCCCTCTACGAACTTTCCAAACCTCTTGCAAGCATTTTCTCTCACCGATCCACCTCTGCACAGTCAAAAACAGTGAAAGCACATGCATGGTAATTCTGACAACTTATTCAAAAATACAAAAAGATGTTTTCTTCAGATAGTGATAACTTAGACACATGCATTTTACCTTCCTAGAAGTCAATGGCATCTCTTTCAGTAGCTTGCATCCTCTTTTTCGCATCAGTAGGGCTAGCTGGTAAAATTAGGGTTTGCTAGGGTTTACATTTCCTTTCAGCTGTTCAGTTTCTTTCTGCAAGTAGATTAGCTTCCTTTGAGTTAGCTTTCATCCATCAGTTAAAAAGATTCTTCTTAGAGCTCATAGAAGTTGGCTTAAGCCCATAGTGGACTTGTGCCAGCTGACCAAGTGACAGCGATGGCAAGAGCTAGTACTTGTGCATACAGCACCGTCGCTTCCAATTTTGTTACGAACTACCGGGTTGATAAAATTAAAGAAGGGAGTCCCAGGAGTCGCAACATTATTGCTGCAATACTGGGGCCCACCAGATGGTCGTACGAACTGTAAGGACGCTACGGTGATATCTCAACAACGTCAAACAGAGGGTTTGGAGGATAGATAACCAGTCCAAGCTGACCGTCAGTGGTCGGCGAGTTCTCTGGAGTTTGAATGGGATTGTTCGGAGATTTTGGGCCAATATCAACAGATTACCCTATATCGAAAGTACGTGGAGTACGAGATGACAGTGGTTGAACGCTCAAAACAATTATGAGTTCAACATTTTTGTCCTCGAGTGACTCTGATAACTCAGGAAATGGCTCCTCAGACAACCTTTCAGATGGAGGAGAGGAAGAGGAATTGGGTGAACCAGATGGTTCAACCACGATGACCTTGTCTTAGTTGACAAAACAAATAACTTCAAGGCTTTAAAATGTCCTTTTAAGGGAAATCAAGATTTGGTTAAAAAGACTAACAAGATGTTTTGGATCATGGGCAATTAATTATCAAGACGCATAAAATAATGATTCTCTTTCATTTTTTAAGAGTCAAGAAAAAAACAAATACAACTCTATCACTTTTGATTGGAAATAAGCTCGAAAGGACAAGTGCTCGAATGATCTTTTAAATTTAATTGAGTCAAAAAGATCAAATGACTGTTCTAGATGATCTAGGTAAATAGGATTACCACGAAAACATGATCTGCATTAAGAAATTTTCTTGAGAACACAAATTAATTACGAAGAATCACTGAGAGGAACAAATATAAAAAATAACCAGCAACAACCATAAACATATAAACACATAAGTTTATCCAGGAAAACCCCAAATCCGGGGAAAAACCTAACCTAATAAGATCTTATTAGCATTGGCCAAAACCCTGGCCAATCTGACCAAGTGAGCCTTCACCGCTCACCTCTAGACCTACATTACAATGAATTCCTTTCAACGTTTTATAAGCTCCATTACATATAATACCATGGGCAGAATGCTATGGGTGCACAATACCATGTGCTCCAAAACCATCACTGTTTAACTTGGTCAACTTTGACTCTATCCCGAGTCAAGTTTACCTAACAAACTGCAGAATACCTCCTGGCGAACCAAGAAGTACAAGTAGGAAATCTCCCTGAATGTTGTGTTTGGTGTATCATGTTCGTAAGACGGTCGACTCGGTTTCCTAAGGATTGCAGCCTAGTGGGGCCTCCCGTTATATGCTTAACGGTACGGGGAGCACAAATCCGTGCTAGTGTTGTGTAATGTCGAAGCTAATGACAACTGCTAGGTTTAAAGATGTCGGAACACGTCTTTAACCTAGACCTTCTAGATATGATCGTTAATGTCAAATGCGCCTTAGGTTAATTGAATTAATTTTAGAGTTAATCTTGAGTTAAGTTTCAGTTTTTAGGTCTTAGCGATGCTACTAAAAAAACCTCAAATGCAACTAAATGAGATAAGACCCTTTCAATTTGATGAAATGCCTACACTAGAGAGGGTAGAAACTACTCAGTCAAATGCAAATAATCAAGCAACTGAAAAGGAAATGATCTTTCACTACCTTACTTTTTCCAAAAAATAAACTAATGAAAAATGCATTCCAATTCCTAATTTCTTGACAAGCACTTATCTATTAGTCCTTTCAAAATGAAAAATTATCTTCCTTTTTCAAACACTGATGTATTTCTAGTCTTTAAAAAGATGCAAATTATTGTAACATAATGATGCAACAAGCTAGAATTTCATACTTTCTCATGAAATAATGAAACAAACTTTTCGCATACAATCTTTCAATGAAAAAGTTTTCGAGACAATGAGCTCTTCAAGCAGATGAAAACATGAAAAGAGAAGTTCATTCAGATCAATGAAACACCGAATTTACCAAACACAAGGCCAACAATGTAACCTATGCCGAAAAGATACATTCAAGCTAGTAAACGAAACTTTTTCAAACTTGTGGAAGAAGAGGTCAAAGTTTTAAAAGGACCAAAAACAAATGCAAGGAGTAAACACACCTACAACCTGACTTAGTGAGTTCACAAACTGCTGAATGGGTGACAAACTAGATGCGCTAGTGTTGTTGGCCACTCAATGACTCAACCAATCAAATAGAAATATGACAAGCCAACAAGCAAGCAAAACCAAATGAAAAGTAGCTTTCTAATAAGGGAGAAAACATTACAAAAATCTCACGGGGTCAAAAACACAAGAGAAAAACACACTGGCCAAGATTGGGGTCGAGCCCTAATCTTCACTTACAGGCATTGATGCGGCTACCTAACTAACAACAAGTTCCAGAGGTTGGTTGGTCGACTGTTCCTCAACAATTTGCGCTGGTTGACGTAACTGTTAGTGGATTAAGTGCGTTGGCCGAGGTAACTAATGAAAAAAAAAGTCAAAACAGGGACCAGATTTGCTACTATGAATTTTAGACTTAGGCCAGTAAGCAGGAGAAAATAAACAGAACCAAAGGGAAAAGGTGAAACTAGAAAAGTTCTCATGAAATCATGAAATACAAAACAAACAAAAGGATTGGGTTCCCCAATGGAGTTGCCAATTTGTGATGAAGTAAAATTATAAGTGCAGACATGAACGAATTCCTCTAGCCCGATAATGGGTCTAGCCACAACAGATAGATTCTATGGAAGATTTCCTTAGGTTAGAATCAATCAAGAGGGCCTACCTCTTGGTCGCTTATCGTGCTTGATGATGTCCTCGCTTGCTCGCTCCAGAAATCTTTCGCTTCATTCTTCAAGCTCTTGAAACAAGTAAACAACAACAACACACAAACATAATAATAGACAAATTGCAATTCAACCTACTTAACAAGTCAAGAAACATTAAGACATGGATATGTAATATTACAAAACATGTAGGACATCAATTGATAGTTGCATATATTAATATCAAAGAGAGATTACAGCCATTCGTCTTGACGTTGCAGTCTTCCTCTGACAAGACCAGGTTCCCACACACTTCTGCTAGCATTCCATGATGACTTCAATCAACAATAGTTTAAAAGCTCTTCCCTTTAGGCTTCACTCCAAACCAAAACACACTTCTCCATCACACAACTATATAGCTACAACTAGTAATAACTTGCTTGTCTAATCCAAAATGGCATCAACACTTTGCAACTATAACACTCACACTCAGCCAAAACTATCAACTGTGACTAGTTTGTGCTTGGGAAGAAGGGAGGTTTATATAGGAAATATGGATGGGAGATTGGTCCTCTTCTCATGGGAGAAGGACTTATCCTTTGAGGTAGTTCCATCATTATAGGGGAAAGGAGCCCAAACTGTCATCCTCGACCCAATCTGGCCAAACCATTTACCAGACTTCTGTTACGGAGCTTCTAGAGGTAGAAGCTTTGACTCTAGTTTAAAAAACTTTCCACAACAGGACCGACGCGACTGAGACATAGCCCAGTCGCTCTAGTCAACATGAGGAGTAGTGCTAATCTCTGCACATCGGCGCGGGGGAGACAAAGGCCATTAGTGCTGGTCTTGTAAACTGGGCAAAACAGAAGTTTCAGGGGAAATGGTGCAAAAGCGAATTGATCTGCTCATGAAGAGGGACATAATAGGAGTTTCTTCATGAAGGCAAAGGACGCGGGGTTCACTGTAAGGTCTTCTAGGATCAAGGAACGGGGAGTACAAGGACAATGACAAAATGATGTGTAACAAGTCACACTACAGTCGGGTCGCTGGACATTTCGGAGTAGAGAAAACAATGGCGGTATTACTGAAGTATTTTTATTGGCTGAAACTTCATCAGGATGTTGGGAAGTACATTAGATCCTGCACCGCCTACGCCGCTGCCAAACCAACCATCAAGAAGCAAGGATTGTATACTCATCTACCTACTCCTAGTCGACCTTGGGAATCTGTCTCCATGGATTATATGTTGGGCCTTCCTTCTACTAAGCACCGAAACGATTGTGTTTTCGTGGTCATCGACAGATTCTCTAAGATGGCCATCATGATGGCCTGCAAGAAGAGTATCTCAGCAGAGCCCACTGCTAAGCTCTTCTTTGAGTGAGTATGTGTACACTTTAGGATCCCACAGTCCATTATTTCAAATCGGGAAAATAAATTCCTAAGTGCATTTCAGTCAAGTATCTGGTTGATGCTGGATATAAAACTCACTAAGTCCACGCCTTTCCATACCTAAACTGATGGACAAACAAAGGTTTTCAATTGAATGATCGTACACATTCTATGCATGTACAACTCGAAGCATCCACGCACATGGGATGAAAGTCTCCCCTATGTCCAACACAGCTACAATAGAGCTCTCCACAACTCAACAGGTGACAAAACCTTTCAGATAGGGCTAGGATTTCAGCCATTATGCCCCATTGATGTAGCCATACCATTTACAGCCACTCAGGTAGATTCGACTCACGTGAAACCCGAAGTTGAAAGGTATAATAGCTTCATTGAGCACATTCAACACATCTGCCAACAGGTCCATGATATATTGGAAAGATCTAATGCTAAGTACAAGTAGTGCCATGATCAACATCGAGTGCCACACAAGTTCCAGGTGGGCGAAAATGTTTGGTCTCATTTAAAGAAAGAGCACCTCGCTGGGCCCCACTACAAGCTTCACATCCCCCCATACTAATTAAGGTGAGACTTTAGTCCACACTACGTGGGTTGATGTTGAAAGGGCCAGTAGTGTAGGGTTTTGTTTGGCATACCTAACTCTGAACCTAGGTCAGGACCCACTAAGCCAATAAATGGTTATGTTAGCGAGACCAGGATTTGAATAAAGAGATGCGTGATGTCGCATCACTGGAATTTGACCAAAAAGGAAACTGAGAAGTGGTTGGATAGAAAGATTCAAGAATTCACGGCGCAGGAAAATAGGAATTCGTGCTTGTCAAAAGAATAGTTGTTGGATAAATATTTTGTACATAGAAATACACAGAATTTTCTTCTGCACGTTCCCAATTGAGTTATACGAGTGGATAGCTAAATTGATAGACAACCAACGAAGGTGGAGGCTCGATGGTCCAATAGTGTGGATTCTAGAATTAGTGTGAAGGTTGGAAGCTTTTGAAGATAAGATCACACGCATTGTTGACCATTGGCTTGATCGAGTCATAGGAGGATTTATGACAAAATTCGCGGTTGACATCAAAGACCCGTTGATTAGGCCTCCTTCAAGTGACGATTGAGGGAACGGTACAGGCTTCACTGTGGAGTGCTTTACGGTTGATAATGCATGGTTTTCTACGAACTCATCATTCATCGACTCCAACTCCACCTTGACCTCCATAGCATACAATGTCGCCCACACCGCCACTGCCACCACCAACGTTCAACATGTCAAGTATAATGAAGTTGCCAGTTTTCAAGGGTATAGGGAGTGAGGATGTGGAGCAATTTTGGTTTGTTAAGGATGATGTGTGGACAACGAAAAAAATTACGAATGATAATATGAATAAGGTGGAGTTTGTTACCACTATGCAGGATCATGCATTGACATGGTACGTCAAGTATTGCACTAATAATCCTTTGGCATCGTTATCTGACTAAGGCCACTTTGAACAAGGAATTCAGTAAGACTAAGTTTGACTCGCTATCAGTAGTTGGATTCAAGGAAATCACAATGAAGGATGGTGAAATGTCCTGAGAGTTAGATCAAATATTGAAGTGTACGGTCCCCAAAGCTAATATGAAGCTCATAGATAGTTAGCACCGCGAGTGGTTTATAGCCTCACTCCTACCCCACCTGAGGATCGATTTATCACAGCAGAAGATAGGAACTCAGGTGGAAGCCTTGGAAACCGTGATGAGATTGTATGAAACGCCTATTCAGGACACATCTTTGGGAGTTCAATAGATTCACTCGTAGTTGCAAAACCTCTGCTTTGAATTGCAGAGCTTGAAAAAAGAAAATGAGGCTAGGCTGGAGGTGTGCGAGAAATTCTGGCACCTCAAGTGTAAGATCCAAGGGAATGAAAAAGATCATTGCCATGTCTTTACAAATTATATCATGGGGGGGGGGGGGGGGGGGGGGGACCAATGCCCCTGGCTCAGGAAGCTCTAGCAGGACCAAGTATGGGGCCTGCGCTATGGTGTGCTATTTGTCAGGTGGTTGCAAAACATGTAACAGATAATTGTCATTTTCTACAAAAGTTCGTTCAAACACTTCATCAATTTTTCTGTGATTTTTGCAAATCGGTGGCCACGATGAGCACCACTGCCATAGTTAGGAATTGATGATGGAAAGGACACATGTGTATCGAATGCAAGCAAAAACTCAGCCTCCATATCAAGGCATTGGGGAAGCGCACGGAGGATATCAGGGGCACGGATGAGGCCGAGGAGGAGGACCCGGTAGAGGTTGTGGATAGGTTATTTGCTATAATTGCGAGACGTTAGGGCACTACATGCGAGATTGTCAAAATCAAACACGGTCGTCATGTTAATACTACACTCAGTTTTACCATATGATAGAGGAATTCCATGTGCTTATAGCCAAGATGCAAGAGAAGAATGCACAACCTCAACACCCTACACATAACTTATAGATGATGAGGAGTGAGCCCTGTGAGGAGGATCCAAATGTGAATATAGTGCTGAGAAGCAGAGTAACGACTAGGGATGACAAGAGAAAACAACCTGAAGAGAATGGATGGGTTCACAAGGACCTAGAAAAGGATGTTGGCTTTGATCTAGAACATGCAAAGGAGACATTTATGGAAGAAAAGAAAAGATTTGCTGAGGCATTTACCTAAGGAAGTAAGGAAAAACTACTGAGCACACCCACAAAGATTGATCCCTATGTACTCACGACGTTCCTAGAAACCTCTATGAAACTTTTGCATGATAGTAAGGTTGTGAAGGGATTACAAGAATTGATAAACAAATTTGCTGGTAGAGAAAATGCTCCTGATGGATACTGCGTAGTCAGAAAGTTTGGTAAACATAAGGCAAGAACAAGGTGCGAGATGAGGTTCACTACACAAATAGGAGACTATGAGATGGACCAGGTTATTTTGGATCTGAGATCTGATGTGAACGTTTTGCCTAAACAAACATGGGAGAGAATGGGGAGACCTACGCTACAATGGTCTCTGATTCAACTAAGGATGGTAAACCAACAGAAGATTATCCCTACGGGATGACTACATGGAGTTATTGTAGACATAGAATGGAGAGCATGCCGATTGATTTTGAAGTAATAGAGATCGTTAATGATAGTAATCCATACCCCACACTCCTTGGAATTGATTGGGCTATTGAGATGAATGGGGTCATCAACATGAAAAAGTAGACAATGTCATTTGAAAGGAAATCGCTCCGCGTTGTAATACCATTGGACCTTGCAGAAGGACCACGCTATATTGAAACAATTCGTGGCTATGAATAAAGTAACAATGATTTGGATCAAATCTATAAAATTACAGCACGAGACCAAGACTAGATTAATTTGACAATTGATGGATGGATTGCATGGGACTGCGAAAGCTCCTGTACCTCGGATTCAGATGAAGAATTGGAGCATTGGCAGAATCGGTTGCACGGAGTATATACGCTGCGATGTAACATGATGACTAAATCATTGCGCTGTGTGTCATCGGAGGTAAGAAATTTACCCTATTACAATGGTTTAACTGATGTGGATAAGTTTTTGGATGCCTTTGAAAGAGAAGTAACTGAGGATCATCGCTTTCAAGCACTGGATTTGGCGTTGCGCGCTACGCCCACCCGGTGGTGGGGTACGCACAAAGAAAGCTTTGATGAATGATGCGATTACAGGAGGATGATGAGGTTGCAATTTGGTCAGCCGAAGGTACGATTAATTGAGAAATATGATGGGAGAAATGATCCACGCGATGATTTGGAAAAATGGACTAAAGTCTATGGAACATAGCCGTAACCAGAGTGGGTGCACTTATTCTGTCATACTTTGGATATAATCCCTATGAATTGGTACATAGAAACCAAGCTTCACCATGGCACCACGAAGTGGGATATATTAAGGGAAGGTTTCTTAATGACCTTTAGTTTTGAAGATGGGTTTGAAAGTATTGATGAAGCTCCGTATGAGGTCAAGCCGATGATCTTCAAAAATTCACAGTATCGTTTGGAGTTGATTCAACCAGATTGGAGCACTCAGCTGCGCCATGCACTGGAATGCTATAATGTGACTGTTGACATTGTAGAACAACTCACACCAATAGAGCTAAACCCAAACTGCATGGAACAGGCTACCACTGATTAGATCATGGACACACAGATCAAGAGCACTCACCAACAAAAGATCCGACTATATTGGGTTGTCAAAGCTAGCCAACTCCTTCACCAAGGAAAGTGGCTGACCAGGGACCAAGTTCAGCAGAAGTTTCCCCATCTCATGGAGGAACTCAATGCAATGGGGACCATTGCTTCCTAAGGGGGGAGGAATGATCCAAGTGGATATTGGTGGCCACCTACCTATTCCACTTGGACCCATGACACTGTTTCTTTCATTTTTTCTGTTTCCTTAATTGTATCATAATTTACTATTTTTGGCATTTTCGGGTCCTGAACTTCTGGAGCTGTTTTGAGGCCCTAAATGACATTTTTAGGGAAAATGGAGAGACTGAAAATGTCATGTACAAGCCCGACTATTTGCTTGTGGTATACTCTTCGAGATCTTTGAAATGAGTTATTATGATAGCCAAACGAAGATCTTATGCCAAAGTTACAACCCTGGGAAGTTGATGTACCAATTTACCCAAACGGGGCCCATAGTTTTGGCGCTTCATCTCCTAGGGATAGTTGTTGTTGTTGTTGTTGTTGTTGTTGTTGTTGTTGTTTTTTTTTTTTTTTTTTTTTTTTTTTTTTTTTTTTTAATGTTTAGGGTTTTCCCTCATTTTTCATTAACAAATAGGCCTTTGAGCGTCATTGTAACACAGTTTAGAGGCATGTAGCTACCACATCTCTCCTCAGAGATAAGCTAACAACGCCCAAGCTATCTTACTTCCATTATGTTTGTAAGCATAGTTCAGTATTTTTCCATTAATGAAATGAAGTGTTTTTATGCTACATATCTGTGTTTATGATTATATCTATAAGTTGTTGTGTTCCTATTTAAGTTCAGATCAGTGGTATCAGAGTGGTTTGCTCTTTTGTTTTTTCTTTGCATGTCCCAAACGAGGTCAAGGTATAAGGAATTAGGGTTTGATCTTGTTGAACCACTGTAGGATCAGCCTAGGAAAACTCTATGAACTCCCATTGTGGAAGAAAAGAAAGAGGAGGTGGCAAGAGATCCTTTCAAAATGTTGCTTAAAGAATCTCTCAAGCGACGCAATGATGGATAACTTTGCCTATATCCTTCGACGGCTACCCACAAGCAATGCATCTTCTTCCAACAACCACTCTGGAGGTGCCACTCCTTTTAAGGTACAAGTTAACTTCGATATTCCCATATTCAAAGGCCTGATAGATGCAAACGTCATAGATAAATGGTTAAATCTATTGGAAGGATATTTTTCAGCTCATGACTTTTCCAATCGGGAAAATATTACATTTGAACTTCTCAAAGCCGCCCCACACATCAAGGAGTGGTGGGAAACCTACTATGAACAAAAGGACGAGAGCGAACCATTACACTATTTTCAACTGCACCCACTTGGAATACTTTTCGAGACACCATCAAGGAACAATATTACCCTGTTTGGAGCTACGAAGATAAATACATAAAATGGACCACACTATGGCAGGGAAAGGACCAAGATGTGTCAGAGTTCGCAAATACTTTCCATACCCTTCGCACAAAGGTGGTTATCAAGGATACTAAGTGGAATTTGGTGCTTAAGTACCACGGCTGTCTACACGAGTACATCCAGGATGAGATGGAATTCCTAGACATTTCCTTGCTCGGCGCGACGTATCGGTATGCTATAAAGATTGAGCAAAAGTTTAAATAGAAGAAGTGGGAATTTGGAGTTGTGAATTTAAAGCAAGGAAAAGGAACCCCCAAACCATAGAACAAGGGACAAGCCAAGGTGGGGCTACCCAGGACAACCCATTGAAGCCGAAAGCAAAGAACAACACCACAAAGACGAAGAAGGACATGGCAAGATGGTGTGAGTTCCATAAGAGCTCCACTCACAATACAAGTGAGTGTCGGGCCAAGCGGCCACTGGTGGCCGAGCTCAAGGCTTTCAAATCAAACTCAGCTTCCGACTCTGAGTCTGACACTGATAAGTGGATTGAAAAAGGGAAGCATATCATTGATGTGGAGCCCAGTGCCACCATGGCCACCACAAAGATCCAAAAAATTGAGCCTGAAGATCAAAAGGAAGGGGAACGCCTCTTCCACTCACATATGTGGGTGAAGGGTTCTCCGTTGTAGTTCATTGTCGACAACGGTAGCCAAAAGAACCTCATTTCAGTAGAAGTCATGAATCAGTTGCGTCTAAATACTATAGCACATCCAAAATCGTACACCATTGGGTGGCTTTAGCAAGGGCGAGATCTTTGTGTCAGCGAGCAGTGCTGCCTTCCCTATAGCATCAACCCTTCACGGATGAGGTATTGTGTGACGTTGCTCCTCTTGAAGTTTCTAATGTATTGTTAGGATTGTGATCACCCCAAGAAACTCTCCTAGGTTGTAGCTCGGAGATGCTCGAGAACATATGAATTCAACTTATTGTTGCAAAATGGATGAATGGAAGGAATGATGCTTGTCCAAGCCAGATAACCACTTCTACTTTGTTGGACTCCAGACATGCGTGAACACCCCCAGACTACAAGGCTTTAGACCACTAGTTACTCACAATTTAAGGGTTGGGTGAATATGGAGAATACTGACCACACCAGCAGATGCACAAAACCATGTGATGGCCGGCTGCAACCGGTAAAGAGGTCTGCAAATATAATTCCCTAAAGTATAGACAGGATGACAGCTCTCTGGCACTAGGTGAAAAGAAACCCGAATAACTCATTCATTGATACATACAAGACTTTAACACAGAGATAGGATGACAACTCCTCTAATGCTAAACATCAAGAGTTCAGGAAAACAGCGTATCAGGCAAAGCCTGGAACAGAAGAAGCATGGACAATGAGCAATTAACAACAAAAGAAGCTTGTATTAGCTGAAAATGAAGATGAGACACTGCAAGTACCAAAGTAGTTATAATTTCCAGAAGTTGAACCTTACATCAAAGTATCAGGCACAACCTGGAACAGAAGAAGCATGGACAGTGAGCAATTAACAACAAAAGAAGCTTGTATTAGTTGAAAATGAAGATGAGACGCTGCAAGTATCAAAGTAGTTATAGTCTCTAGAAGTTGAACCTTACATCAAAACATCAACCATCAACCTTGATTACATCTTGTTTCAATGTATTTATAGAGTTTTGTTACAAAGGTACTCGGCCATTCTAAGTATGGAGGGGTCATAATTGACCACCAACCGCACTTAGTTTCCTGATGGAGCTTTTGAGTGCGATTGCTTGCTGTAGTGGATGAATCTAATCTTTTCCTGTGCTCTGTTGTCCTCTCGGGAAGGTGGAGTGTCATATGGGATGGAATTCCATAACTTGTTAAATGTAGTTATCTGCTCGAGCTCTGTCCTTTTCCTTCTCGGCCATACTGCTTATTGAATGCGGTTGTTGAGGAGCAATTGCAACTGGTACTGGTGAGCCAATCACTTTCGTCCTTCAGGTGCATGGAACGATAAAGGGACATGGACTGCGTGGAGGATGGATGAGGTGGATGAGGGAGAAGGGTCGGCTGTCGGATCGGGAGGATAGATGGTAGAGATGACTTGGTGGGGAATATCATAAGAAGCGGGAGCGGAACGAGCGTGGGCCATTGGATCTTGGCGGAACTGATCCAACGGTGGTCGGGCGACGAAGGTTCACTGTGGTTATCAGGTGGGGACAGAGGATTAAGCGGTAAGCGGTCTCGATCACACCGCATTTGGGCATTAGGCGGTAAAAGGGTGAGGGCATGCGATTCCATTTAGTGCGTGACACGTAGCAACGGAGGAGGGAGAAAAACTGCTCTCCATCATGCGCTAACGTGCCATTTCTTTGTGGGCGCAAACTGAGCGAAGGCTATTCAATCTTGACGGAACTGATCGGATGGTGGAGGAGTGATCGGGCAAGTCACTTTATCAGGCATGATGGGAGTCGTGGGATTGGGTTTTTCTTTTGGTAGTTTTGGGACTTTACGTAGAGCGATGTGCGATTGTGATTAGATCGCATCGCAATATCGCATCGGTGGAAGCCATGGGGCACAACCTTTATACACACATGGATGTGACTTGCGATAGCAATTAAACTTGGACCCGATGAAGGAATTAATCATTTTTAGGAATGATGAAGGGAGAATGAGCGATGCAAGGGAAGGAGAAAATCACTGTTGTGGGTCTCTTTTGAGCATGCCCAAGGACCAAGCTCACTTATGACCTTTAGAAATCAAAGATACGTAGCAGAGCTAACACTGTCTCCTTCTGGGGATGAGATCCTCCCTGTGAGGTCTCAAGAACTGCAGATCATTGCCTTTCCTATCAAACTAGATGAGCAAAATTTCCTAATGTTCCATTGGGCATGGAGTCTAATTAAGCTTACACTAAAACTGATAAAACAACATATTTAAAACTTTAAGGCCTAAAGACCTTAAGCAACATAATTTTTCAAAAATCGGCTATTAACTGGGCCATCAAAAACTGTCTCCCCTTCCATACTTTGCAGTATGCAAGTATTATTCCCTTGGATATGAGGAATGATAAAAGGCCCTGTCCATAAAGCATCAAACTTCCCATGGTTGCCTTTCTTCTCTTTAAGCACATCCCACTTAAGAACCAAGTCTCCAACCCGAAAACTGTTTGTCTTTGCCTTCCTATCAAAAGCTTCCTTGATTCTTTGCTGATGTACTGCTGACCTTTCAACCAACTGTTCTCTGATTTGGTGTACTTCTGTTAAATCAATGATCCTTTTTGCCATGTCTTCTTTCTCGTTCTGCTCTTCTTGCAGGAACTTTGCCACAGGGAGAGTTAACTGAATTGGGAATACAACTTTAGTGCCATATACCAGCTTGAAAGGAGAATTCCTTGTGGATTTCTTGGTGGTCACTTTGTCAGCCCATAGTGCATATTTGAGCTTAGAATCCCAATTCTTTTTGTTGTCTTCCAACAGCTTTTTAATTATCCTTATCAGGCTCTTGTTGGAAGATTCTGCTAGACCATTTCCTTGAGGGTAGTATGACGTGGAATGAACCAGTTTAATGCCCATTGAGTCACACATGTCTACCAATTCTTTCGCCTTGAAGGCTGCTGCATTATCTGTGACTAATTTATGTGGACAACCGAACCTAGTGAAGATATTCTCTGTCAAAAACCTCATGACCACATGATGATCAACCTTTCTGGTATGGATTGCTTCAATCCACTTAGTGAAGTAATATTTGGCTACTAAGATCCATCTGTGTTGGCCGCTGGAATGTGGATTGATTTCTCCAATGAAATCCAAGCCCCATTGCTGAAAAGGGCCACTAGCATGTATGGGTTTTAAGGGTAGGGACTTCAATTGCTGCTTCCCTTCAAATCTTTGGCATCTGTCACAAGATTTAACAAATAAGAAGACATCAGAAAATAAGGTGGGCCAACAGTATCCAGCTCTGAGGACCTTATGGGCTGTAGTTTTCTAATAATGGTGTCCTCCACACATGCTGGAATGAAACTGCTGAATGACTTCAATGGATTGTTCTTTGTCCAGACACCTCAAAAGAATGCCAGAGGGGTCCCTCCAGTAGAGCAGGTTTTCATGAATGTAGGATTTTGCTACCCTGAGCTTAATAGTTCTTGCTTGGCTTGAACTAAGGCCTGGAGGAACTTCTAGCTTTAGCAAGAATTGAGCTATTGCAGAGTGCCAATCACAAGAAGCTATATTTTCTGCCAATGACTGATTTTTCCTTGGTTCAACTATTTCTTTTCCTATCAGAATATTCTCTAAAACCGTGCTTATGAGGTTTATGTCCAGCATCCTGCAATTATCTTCAACCATCAGTCTAACAAGGCCTTGACCTCTGACCAGCTTGGTGGGCTTCAATTCTATGTTAAATTCAATCAGCTTTGCAATCCATTTAACCCTTCTTCCATCAGCATCTGGCTGCGTTAGGACATCTTTTACTGAAGCAAAGGGCACATATGCAATTACCTTGGAATGTAGAATGTAAATTCTGAAGGCTTTCAAAGATTTGATAAGAGCATATGCCTGTTTTTCAATAATATCATACTTCAGCTCAGCATCCCTTAATGTCTTGCTGAAAAATGCTACTGGATGCTCTAAACCTTCTTCATCTGCTTGCAATAACACTGCTGCAAGGGTGTTATCAGAGGCAAATGAAAATATACGGAACTACTTGCTGTAATCTGGACTGCTTAAAGCAGGAGCTTCCATAATAGCTTTCTTAATGGACTCAAAGGATCTTCTTACTGCATTAGTACATTTGATCTCTGACCCCATTTTCAACATGGAGGTAATATGCTTCACAAGTTCTGCAAAATTTGGGGTAAAACTCCTTACGAAATTTATTTTTCCCTGAAAGGACTGGATATCCTTCTTTGATCTCGGACAGACAAGCTCTATATTGCTCTTACTCTTTCTGGGTCAATCCGGACAGCTGCAGTAGAAATCACATGTCCTAACAGCTTACCTTCTTCTAAAGCAAACTGTGACTTTTTAGGATTGACTGAAATCCCAAACCTTCTGTACTTCAAGAACACTTTCTTCAAATGCTGTAAATGGTCATGATGGCTACTGGAGTACACTGTTATATCATCTAGGTAGATAAGGAAAAACTTATCCTTCTCTCCTACAAATGCTATATCCATAGCTCTCTGAAAGGTGGCTCCAGCATTCATCAACCCAAAAGGCATCTTAGAGTACATAAAAGTGCCACAAGGAGTGGTGAATGCAGTCTTCTCTTGGTCATTTGGATGTACAGCAACTTGGTTATACCCTGAAAATCCATCCAGGAAAGACATCACTTTGGCCCATGAGACCTTCTGCAGCAAATGCTCCATCTTGGGTAGAGGGTAATTGTCTTTCTTAGAGCATTTGTTTAAGTTTCTGAAATCAACGCAAAGCTTGATTTCTCCACTTTTCTTCCTCACCACTACTAAACTGGCTACCCATTTTGAATATCTAAGAGGGACTATGATTTTGGCAGCCAATAACTTCTTGATTTCTTTTTCAATTAGAGGAAGGAGCAAGGGGTTTATAGGCCTCAGCTTTTGCTTGAAAGGGATGGTGTCTTTCTCTAAAGGGATTTTATGCTAGATGATCTTTTTGTCATATGTTTTCAGGTCACTATATTCCCAAGCAAAGACATCAGAAAATTGCTTCATTAAATTGCAGTACTCAGAACTTTGGGCAACAGATAGATGGTTAGACAGATTTACGTATCTTGGCTGGTCTGGATTCCCTATATTATGCTTACAGACTGCAGATTGGTCTTCTTTTTGGGCAGCTTTATAAGGCACATCATTCTGGTCAAACAACCTTTCTAAAGGGACTAGACCCTTAGCTATCTGATTGCTAGGCAGTTGGACAATGCTATCTTTACCAATTTTGTTTCTAAGCTGGGATTGTGGACTTTCTTCCAAGGCTTCATTCTCTTGATCAATTTTCATTTCAGAAAATTCACCAATGACTTGCAGAAACCTATTCACTTCATCATCATCTTCAAAGACTTTCCAATGCTGAACATGATCAGGCAAGGATGGTCTATATTTCATCTGAACTTCATAAACTAGTCTGGGAGGCTTGGGGGGAATAAAAATTTTAGCAGACACAGTAAGGGAATCAACAAGCTGATTTTTAACTCTAGGGATGTATGAGATATAAAAATAATCAAAAGAATCTTTAAGTCTCCATACCTCATCTCTATATGCTTTCAGCCTTGGGTGCTTTGCTTGAAATGTTTTGTTCACTCGCTGAATGATAAGATCAACATCTCCAAACACCTTTATGTTTTTGATTCCTCTGTCTTTTGCTGTGTTAAGACCCAATATTAGAGCCTCATACTCTGTTATATTGTTTGTGACTTGGAAAGCCAGCTTAAAAGACAGTTTTGTGCTTTCTTGTTTTGGAGATATCAGCACCACCCCTGCTCCTGCAGTCTCCCTGGAACATGCTCCATCAAAGAACATCTCCCAAACCTGACTTCCTTGGTCTCCCTCGGCCTGGACTATTGGTTTCTTTAGATGAAATAAGGCCTTCTGGGATTCTTCAATTTGGAGAATGCATGCTCCAAAGTCAGCGTCCACAACATAAATGGGATGATTAGAAGGGTCCTTCTCATCACTGATGATGTAGGCCAGCTGTACTTCTCTGTACAATCTCCTGCTTTCCCCTCCAAAAATTGGGATAGTGGAATAAGATAAATCATTTTGTAATGTCCCACCTAGTCGCTTAATCCACCCTCTAGATAGGAGCATGCCACACTTAGGAGGGACATCTGCCACCACAATATTCATCACCACACTCTTCATGGGTAGCTGAGTTAGGGTAATAACCAAATCTTTGATTAATCCTAGGCATTTCACCTTTCTTGAACCAAAGGAGAATAGATCATGATATGGTCTGGTGATATCAAGGCCTAACTCTTCCATGACAGCTTTGGGCATCAAATTGTGGCTGCCCCCCATGTCTAGCAGGCAATTGTGGAGGATTTTTTCATGAATGGTTAAGGAGACATAAAATGATGGAGAATTATCATCAGCAAGTTCAATCATTGGGCTAAGCACAACTGTAGGCTTATCATCTTGCAAATTGACATAGTCGATGGGGGCTTGTATGGCTTTCAACTCAAGAGCATCAAGAATAGGCTTTCTAAAAACTTCACTCTTTGCAAGTTCTATTAGAAGCACAAATATTTTTAATTTCTGGACTTCTGATTCCAAGCTAAAAGGGGAAGGGGACTTGTCAGGACCTCTTACCTCTTGAACTGGTGCTTTGAGGATGACTGGATCAGCTGCTAGTCTTTTCTGTCTGATGTTCTGTTGCTTTTTTGGGACAACAACTTTTTGGGCAGGATTCTCCTTGACATTGTTTGCTTTTGATCTCAGATTGTATCTTTGCTACTCATCAATCTGCAAAACAACCTCTTTGTCCCACCTTTGACTGGTTTGTTCCTGTAGCAATGATTCTTCGTAGGCAGCCAATGTAAAAAAAGCAGCACCGCCTTTATCTTCCATGCAATGAATTTCATCCTCTTCTTCAAACTGCTCTTCCTCCATGACTACGTTTTGGAAAGGAGCCTTAACCTTTTGTTCTCCATTAGCTGCTTTATCTCTCTGAATGATTTGCAATTGTTCATTTGCTCTTCTGAGAGGGTTTGGAAATCTTAGAGAAAATGTGTTTGGAAGCCTTCCCTTTCTAGAGCCTTGCTCAACCTTCAGCTTAGATATCTCAGCAGCCAATGATTCTATCATGTTAGTCATTTTACCTAATTTAGGTTCTGAAGATGAAGCAGAAGAAGAAGAAGCCTCACCTCTCTACCTCCTTATATCAGCATGACTTTTGAGCTTTTCTGCAGCCATAATATTAGATTCCACCTCTAGGGTTGCATCTTGCATTTCTGCTAGAGTAGCACATATTTTTTCTCTCAACAATAGGCAGAAATCAAAGTCAAAAGCATTGGCATAAATGAGTTTGGCAAAGGTGGGGGTTGGCTTTACTTTAGCTAGTATCTTACTATACATACGATTGAGTCTTTTATTAAAATCAGGGAACAATTCCCCATTTTCCCTTTTCAGGTTACCAAACTCAGTATGGTAATATAGCAAGTCTTTTTTATCTCCCCAATGCTTCAGAAATACATCATCTAATGCCTCAATGTCTGCTATAGACCTGGGGGCCAATTATTTGAAGCACTTTCTAGCCTCTCCATCAAGGCTCTGGACAAACACTCTCATCCAGACATCATCCTCACTGATATCTAGGTTATCAACATAACTATAAAAAGACTCAAGATGTTTTTCAGCTGTTACTACCTCTGTACCAATGAACTTGGGCATATATTTCTGATACTCTCCAGCAGGCATGACATTTAAAGGAACATGAATGACCAAAGGTCCATACCTAAAAGCTATGATTCTTTCCATCTTTGTGGGTGCTTGTTGGCCTGCCATGACTGGGATATATGGAAGGATACTGCCAGTTTGAATGGTAGGAAGCAATGAAATAGATGACAGGGACAATGGAATATGATGGACTGTATGGGAGGTTTTATTTGCACTGAGATCCAAAGGGGAACTAAAAGAACAAGGAGCTTTATGAATCTCTGAAGTTTTTTGTTCACTAACAATGCTAGGCTCTATATCTTCAAAATGTACATCCTCAGTTAGAACCTTCTCTTGCAGAGATACATAAGATTTCTTGGGCTTACCTAATCCTGATGCTCCTTTCTGTGATGTTTTCTTCTGCTTGACAATCTTCTCAGGGTCAGGCACTGGGTCAACTGGTGATTTCTGAGGATTTCTCCAGGCATGCCTCACAAACTGAGCCAGAATTGTAATGTGGAGTCGCCACTAGGTTGGTTCTCTAGTAGAGTCGCCAGATAGATGATTACAACCAGAAATGTGTCCAGGCTTTGCCTATCATCAAAGCTAGAACTGTGTCGTTTTCCCAAGGAAGCTGAGCTTCAATCTCCTCTCCCCGCAATGGTGCCAATAATGTTATCACCCTAAGAAACTCTCCTAGGTTGTAGCTCAGAGATGCTTGGGAACATATGAATTCAACTTATTGTTGCAAAATGGATGAATGGAAGGAATGATGCTTGTCCAAGCCAGATAACCACTTCTACTTTGCTGGACTCTAGCCATGCGTGAACACCCCTAGACTACAAGGCTTTAGACCACCAATTACTCACAATTTAAGGGTTGGGTGAATATGGAGAATACTGACCACACCAGCAGATGTACAAAACCATGTAATGGCCGACTGCAACCAGTAAAGAGGTCTGCAAATGTAATTCCCTAATGTATATATAAGATGACAGCTCTCTGGCACTAGGTGAAAAGAAAACCGAATAACTCTTTCACAGATACATACAAGACTTTAACACAGAGATAGGATGACAGCTCCTCTAATGCTAAAAAAGAAGAGTTCAGGAAAACAGCGTATCAGGCACAACCTGGAACAGAAGAAGCATGGATAGTGAGCAATTAACAACAAAAGAAGCTTGTATTAGTTGAAAATGAAGACGAGACACTGCAAGTATCAAAGTAGTTATAGTCTCCAGAAGTTGAACCTTACATCAAAACATCAACCATCAACCTTGATTACATCTTGTTTCTGTGTATATATAGAGTTTCGTTACAAAGGCACTCAGCCATTCTAAGTATGGAGGGGTCGTAATTGACCACCGACCGCATTTAGTTTCCTGATGCAGCTTTTGAGTGCGATTGCTTGCTGTAATGGATGAATCTGATCTTTTCTTGTGCTCTGCTGTCCTCTCGGGCAGGTGGAGTGTCGTATGGGATGGAATTCCATAACTTGTTAAATGCAGTTATCTGCTCGAGCTCTGTCCTTTTCCTTCTCAGCCATACTACTTGTTGAATGCGTTTGTTGAGGAGCAATTGCAACTGGTACTGGTGAGCCGATCACTTTCATCCTTCAGGTGCATGAAACGGTCAAGGGATGTGGACTGCGTGGTGGATGGACGAGCTGGATGAGGGAGAAGGGTCGGCCGTCGGATCAAGAGGATAGACAGTAGAGATGACTTGGTGGGTAATATCAGAAGAAGCGGGAGCGAAATGAGTGTGGGCCGTTGGATCTTAGTGGAACTAATCCAACGGTGGTCGGGCAACGAAGGTGCGTGGTGGTTATCGGGCGGGGACAGAGGATTAAGTGGTAAGCGGTCTCGATTGCACTATGTTTGGGCATTAGGCAGTAAAAGGGTGAGGGCGTGTGATTCCATTCAGCGCGTGACACGTAGCGACGAAGGAGGGAGAGAAACTACTCTCCATCGTGCGCTAATGTGCCATTGCTTTGTGGGCGCGAACTGAGTGAAGGCCGTTCGATCTTGACAAAACTGATCGGATGACGGAGGAGTGACCGAGCGAGTCGCTTTATCGGGCACGATGGGAGTTGTTGGATCGGGTTTTTCTTTTGGTAGTTTTGGGCCTTTACGTAGGGCGATGTGCAATTGCGATCAGATCGCATCGGCAGAAGCCTAGGGGCACAACCTTTATACACACATGGATGCGACTTGCGATAATGATTAAACCCGGACCCGATAAAGGAATTAATCGTTTTTAGGACTGATGAAGGGAGAATGAGCGGTGCAAGGGAAGGAGAAAATGACCGTTGTGAGTCTCTTTTGAGCATGACCAAGGACCAAGCTCACTTCTGACCTTTAGAAATCAAAGATACGTAGTAGAGCTAACAAGGACAACCATACTTGTGGAAGCAACATGCTGTATATGAGTCTAGACCTCACTCTGTGACTATTAATTTAGGTAATAAGTTGTACAGGATACCGGAGGTAGCTCCGCCTACCACCATCTCTTTGATTAATGCAAAGCAATGCAGTAAGATCATTTCCCAGACCAAGAAATTCGTTTTCCTTATGATTCGCCCCCAAGGAAAGAAGAAGGTTATGGCCACAGCTTACAGGCAGGGCTCCTCTACACAACGGCAACAGATGGACAAGGTGGTGGAGGAGTACAGGGACATTTTCACCTCACCCACAGGAATACCTCTGCACTGTAAGGTCAAGAACTCCATCGATCTAAACCCAGGCGCGTTGCTTCCCAATGGACTGATCTATCGACACTCTGTTATGGAGAACGATGATATCAAGAGGAAGATTCAGGAATTATTGCAGAAAGGGCACATCAGGCCAAGCTCATCACCCCGTGGGAGCCCTATTGCATTGGTACATAAGAAGGATGGGACCTCGAGACTCTGTATTGACTAGTGGGCTTTGAACAAGATCACTGTCTGGAATAAGTACCCAATCCCGCGGATTGATGACCTTCTGGACTAGCTGAAGGGGGCCAAATATTTCAGCAAGATTGACTTGAAGTCAAGTTATCATGAGGTACCTATCAAACCCTCCGATGTGTGGAAGATTTCCTTCAAATCCAAGGAGGGCCTTTTCGATTGGTTGGTCATGTTGTTCGGATTGACGAACGCCCTTGCAACCTTCATGAGACTGATGGATGACATCTTGCATCCCTTCACCAATGCATTCATGGTGGTATATCTAGATGACATCTTGATCTTCATCTAGAGTTGGGAAGAACACCTCCACCATATTTGACAGGTCCTTCAAACCCTTCGACAACACAAGCGGTGTGCTAACTTGGAGAAATTCATGTTTGGCTTGACCCAGGTTCAATACTTGGGGTAAATCATTGATGAAGAGGGTGTACATGTGGACCCATCCAGATATAAGTCATTCAAGATTGGCCAGCCCCAACCACTCTAAGATAGCTCCGCAACTTTTTGGGTCTTTCCAATTTCTACCTCAGGTTCGTGTTTGGGTTCTCTCATATCGCTTGGCCTTTAGGTCAAGTCACCAAGGGCAGAGTGAAAGAAAGTTCTTTTGGTTGGAAACCTAGCAACAAGCGTTCTTTGAGTTGAAGAATCGCCTCTGTTCTGCAACAGTGCTCACATTACCAGATCTACAACAACCATTTGAGATTGAGACAGATGCCTCCAACTATGCTATTGGGTTAGTTCTTACTCAACATGGGCATCCAGTGGCTTACCATAGTGACACACTTTCAGACATAGTTCGAAAGTACCCCACTTATGACAAAGAAATGTATTTCATTGTGCAGGCCTATCGTCAATGGAAGCATTACATTATGGGGAAGGAAACTGTCATCCACACAGACCACCGGCATCTACAGTTCATATAGACACAAGGGAAGTTGTAGAACGATCGCCATTAGAAATGGTGCACCTATTTGCAACAGTTCCATTTAAACATTAAGTATAAGAAGGGTAACACCAATAATGTAGCTGATTTCCTCAGTAGACCACCGGTCATGGCGCTGATCACTGTGCTCGACTCCTGTGGGCATGAGACATCAGGGTCGCTGCATGTTTACAAGAGTGATCCAGAATTCGCAACATATACCAAACACTCCTGGAAAGGAGGAAAGTTCCAAATTTCACCTTCAGGATGCACTATTATGCCACTTGGGACACATATGTGTTCCTTCAAGTGAGCGTTCCAAGCTTATTTAGGAGGTGCACTACAGTCGGGTCGCTGGACATTTCGGAGTAGGGAAAACAGTGGTGGTATTGTAGAAGTATTTTTATTCGCCGGAACTTCGTGGGGATGTTGGGAAGTACATTAGATCCTCCACCGCCTGTGCCATTGTGAAACCAACCATCAAGAAGCATGGCTTTTATACTCCTCTACCTACTCCTAGCAGACCTTGGGAATCTGTCTCCATGGATTATTTGTCGGGCCTTCCTTCTACTAAGCACGACAACGATTGTGTTTTCGTGGTCGTCAACAAATTCTCTAAGATGGCCGTCATTTCAGCCTGCAAGAAGAGTATCTCAGCAGAGGCCACTGCTAAGTTCTTCTTTGAGTGAGTGTGGGTACGCTTTTGGATCCCACAGTCCATTATTTCTAATCGGGACAACAAATTCCTCAGTGCATTTTTCTCAAGTCTCTTATCGATGCTGGATACAAAACTCACTAAGTCCACAATTTTCCAGGTGGGCAACAAAGTTTAGCTTCATTTGCAGAAAGAGCGCCTTATTGGGCCCCACTCGCCAGCAGAAGATCCAACTATATCGTTTTGTCAAAGTTGGCCAACTCCTTCACCAAGGGAAGTGTCTCACTAGGGACCAAGTTCGACAGAAGTTTCCCCATCTCATGGAGGCACTCAATGCAATGGGGACCATTGCTTCTTAAGGGGGGAGGAATGATCCATGTGGATAATAGTGGCCACCTTCCTATTCCACTTGGACCCCTGACACTGTCTGTTTCAGTTTTTCGGTTTCCTTAATTGTAGCACAATTTACTATTTTTGGCAGTTTCTCGGGTCCTGAACTTCTAGAGCCGTTCTGAGGCCCTAAACGACGTTTCTAGGGAAAACAAAGAGACTGGAAATGTCCCATCTTGACTTTTATTTTAAATTTTAGCCTTCTCTTTGATATCTTTGAAACAAGGTCTTATGACAGCCAAACGGAGATCATATGTCAAAGTTACGACCCCGGGAAGTTGATGTACCAATTTACCCAAATTGGGCCCACAGTTTTGGTGCTTCATCTCCTAGGGTTAGGTTGTTGGTTGTTTAGGATTTTCCATTGTTTCTCAATAATAAATAGGCATTTGAGCCTCATTGTAACATAGTTCAGAGGCATGTAGCCACCACATCTCTCCTCAGAGATAAGCTAACATCGCCCGAGCTATCTTACTTCCATTCTGTTTGTAAGCATAGTTCAGTATTTTTCCATTAATGAAATGAAGCATTTTTCTGTGGCATCTCTGTGTTTATGATTATATCTATAAGTTATTGCGTTCTTGTTTAAGTTCCGATTAGTTGTATCAGAGTGGTCTGCACTTTCTTTGTTTTTATTTGTATGTCCCCAACGAGGTCAGGGTATAAGGAATTAGGGCTCGATTTGGTTGAACCACTGCAGGATCAACCTTGCAAAACTCGATGACCTCCCATTGCGGAAGAAAAGAAAGACGAGGGGGTAGGAGATCCTTTCAAAATGTTTCTCGAAGAAGCTCTCGAGTGACAGAGGGACGCGATGATGGATAACTTTGCCCAGATCCTTCGATGGCTACCCACAGGGGATGTATCTTCATCCAGCACCCACTCTGCAAGTGCCACTTATTTTAAGGTACAAGTTAACTTCGATATTCCCATATTCTAAGGCCTGATAGATGCAAATGTCGTAGATAAATGGTTAAATCTATTGGAAGGATATTTTTCAGTTCTTGACTTTTCCAATCGGGAAAAGATTACATTTGCACTTATCAAAGCCGCCCCGCATGCCAAGGACTGGTGGGAAACCTACTGTGAACAAAAGGACGAGAGTGAACCCTCACTGTTTTCAACTACACCCACTTGGAATTATTTTCGAGACACCATCAAGGAACAATATTACCTTCTCATGAGCTATGAAGATAAATACATAAAATGCGCCATGCTACGATAGGGAAGGGACCAAGATGTGTCGAATTTCACAAATACTTTCCATACCCTTCGCATGAAGCTAGGTATCAAGGATACTAAGTTGCATTTGGTGCTCAAGTACCGCGACTGTCTACACAAGTACATCTAGGATGAGATGGAGTTCTTGGACATTTCCTCGCTCGGCATGGCGTATCGGTACGTAGTAAAAATTGACCAAAAGTTTAAACAGAAGAAGCGGGACTTTGGAGCTGCGAATCCAAATCGAGGAAAGGCGCCCCCAAACCATAGAACAAGGCACCAAGCCAAGGCGGTGCTACCCAAGACAACCAGCCGAAGCCGTAAGAAAAGAACAACAGCACAAAGATGAAGAAGGACACATGAAAATGGTGTGAGTTCCATAAGAGCTCCACTCACAATACAAGTGAGTGTCGGGCCAAGCAGTCACTGGTGGCCGAGCTGAAGGCTTTCGAATCAGATGAAGGTTCCAACTTTTAGTCTGAACACGATAAGGGGACTGACAAAGGGAAGCATATTATTGATGTGGAGCCCAATGCCACCGTGGCAACCATAAAGATCCAAAAAATTGAGCCTGAAGATCCAGAGGATGGGGAGTGCCTCTTCCACTCAAAGATGTGGGTGAAGGGTTCTCCGCTGCAGTTCATTGTCGAGTGCAGGAGCCAAAAGAACCGCATTTCATTAGAAGTCACGAAGTGGTTGGGCCTAAAGACTACAACACATCCACAACCGTACACCATTGGGTGGCTCCACCAAGGGAGAGATCTTCGCATCAGCCAATAGTGCTGCCTTCACTATAACATCAAGCCCTTCACGGATGAGGTATTGTGTGACGTTGCTCCTCTTGAAGTTTCTGATGTATTGTTAGGACAACCATACTTGTGGGAGTAACATGATGTATATGAGTCTATACCTCTCTCTGTGATTATTACTTTGGCTAATAAGTTGTAAAGGATACCGGAGGTAGCCCTGCCTACCACCATATCTTTGATCAGTGCAAAGAAATGGAGTAAGATCATTTCCGAGACCAGGAAATTTGTTTTCCTTATGATTTTCCCCTAAGGCAAGAAGAAGGTTGTGGCCACGGCTTCCAAGCAGGGCTCCTCTGCATAATATCAACATATGGACAAGGTCGTGGAGGAGTACAGGGACACTTTTGCCTCACGCACAGGGGTACCTCTCCACTGTCAAGTCAGGCACTCCATCAATCTGACCCCAAGTGCACCACTGCCCAATGGACCAATCTATTAATGCACTACTATGGAGAACGATGAGATCAAGAGGTAGATTCAGGAACTAGTGCAGAAAGGGCACATCAGGCCAAGCTCATCACCTTGTGGGACCCCGATTGTATTGGTACAAAAGAAGGATGGGACCTGGAGACTTTGCATTGACTATCAGGCACTGAACAAGATCATTGTCCTGAATAGGTACCCAATTCCAGGGATTGATGAACTTATGGACTAGCTCATGGGGGCCAATTATTTCAGTGAGATTGACTTGAAGTTAGGTTATCACCAGGTTCCTATCGAACCCTTCGATATGTGGAAGACTACCTTCAAATCCATGGAGGGCCTTTTCGAATGGTTGGTCATGCCGTTCAGATTGATGCATGCCCCTGCAACCTTCATGATATTGATGGACATCTTGCATCCCTTCACCAATGAATTTGTGGTGGTGTATCTAGATGACATCTTGATATTCAACCAGAGTTGGGAAGAACACCTCCACCATATTCGACAAGTCCTTCTAACCCTTCGACAACACAAGTTGTGTGCTAACTTGGAGAAATGTACCTTTGGCCTGACCGAGGTTCAATGCCTAGGGTACATCATTGATGGGGAAGGTGTACATGTGGACCCACCCAATATACAAGTCATTCAAGATTGGGTAGCCCCAACCACTCTAACAGAGCTTCGCAACTTTTTGAGTCTTGCCAATTTCTACCGTAGGTTCATGTTGGGTTCTCTCATATCGCTTGGCCTTTAAGTCAAATCACCAAGGGCAAAGCGAAAGTAAATTTCTTTTGGTAAAAACTGAACAATGAGCATTCTCCAAGTTGAAGAATCGCCTCTGTTATACACCAAGTGCTCAAATTACCAGACCTGCAATAACCATTTGAGATTGAGATAGATGCCTTCGACTATGCTATTGGAGCAGTTCTTATTCAACATGGGCATCCAGTAGCTTACCACAGTGAGACACTTTCAGACACAGTCTGAAAGTATCCTACTTATGACAAAGAAATTTATTCCATTGTGCAGGCCTATTGTCAATGGAAGCATTACATTCTGGGGAAGGAAACGGTCATCCACACTGACCACCGACCTCTACAGTTCATACAGACACAAGGGAAGTTGTAGAACGATCACCATTAGAAATGGTCCACCTATATGCAACAGTTCCATTTGAACATTAAGTCTAAGAAGGGTAGCACCAATAGTGTCGTTGATTGCGTTAGCAGACCACCGGTCATGGCACTAATCACTGTGCTTGACACCTGTGGGGACGAGACATCGAGGTGGTTGCATGTTTACAAGAGCGATTTAGAATTTGACAGCATATACTAGACACTCCTGGAAGGGAAGAAAGTTACAAAATTTCACCTTCACGATGCACTATTATGCCACTTGGGACACATATGTGTTCCTTCAAGTGAGCTTGCCAATATGATTTGGGAGGCGCACTACAGTCGGGTCACTGGACATTTCAGAGTAAAGAAAGCAGTGGCGGTATTGCAGAAGTATTTTTATTGGCCGAAACTTCATGGGGATGTTGGGAAGTACATTACATCCTGCACCACCTGTGCCATTGCCAAACCAACCATCAAGAAGAAAGGCTTGTATACTCCTCTACCTACTCCTAGCTGGCCTTGGGAATCTGTCTCCATGGATTATATGTCGGGCCTTCCTTCTACTAAGCATGGAAACGGTTACATTTTCGTATTCGTTGAAAAATTCTCTAAGATGTGTTGGCTTGTGGGGGCCTGACCCAAGTTCAATGTTAGTTAGCCAAATAGATCCCTGCACTACTGGTCCTTTCTGCATCAGCATGTGGAGCGCGAACTGAAGTTTCACCCGAAGTAGTATGGGGGGGTGTTCGAACCAAGTTTTTGCACCCTTGAGATGGTTGTGATGTTGGTTTATTCCAACTATAACTACCTTCACACATGTTTCTTATCCATATGTTCTATCCTTTAATACCTTCACGAAATTTTATAATCGGCTTCTGTGCAGCCCTAACCAGGCGCTGAAGTCCTTTCGTGCTGCTAGGGCAACGAACTACAATATCTCCCATACTAGACTAAGTATATTACTTATCCTATTAACAGATCTTGGTTAGCTTCGCGTAAATAGATGTTCTTACTTGCGTTCACTTATCCAACACATTTACATATATTCGTGCATCATATAAGCATTAGAAGTGAAATTCATACCCAATATAACAGATGCATAAATAGGAAATAAAGACGCATAAATTATAGAATACTTCTCTTTTTTTATAATTACAGATGATTACAGACTCGACTCGCCCTGCGCACTCAGTTGCAGACTTCTAGTCCTCTGCGGACTCAGCTGCAAAACCTCTACCTACACTACAACCCAACTTAGACTTCTACCTCAGAGCTATCTCTCAATCCTTCATGATTCCATTATTCCTATTGCTATCAAACTACTTAGAGCTTAACTCTATTTTATACAATCCCATGGTCCGCGACCATGGGTAGATCTTTTACAGCCGACATTACATTACCAAATTAAGGGGAAACAACCCTATGACTCTTTAACGTCTACGCGCTCTGCGACCACAAAATTTGGATTCTTTACATTTGGATTACAAAATTGGACCAAAATATGGGCTTTAAGCCCCAAAACTACCCTTGGGGGATCCCGCCCCCAACAGGTCCCCAACACAAACATCATGACTTGCCCTCGAGTCACTCTGCAAGTGCGGAGATCTTAGCATGAAGACCTCCCAGTTATGTTTGGATTACCACAACTTCGGCACTGCACTAAGCGGCTACCTGCTGGACTTCTTCCACACGTTGTTTGGTGACTACTGTTGCTGAACTACTGCCTTGAATCTTTTGCTGAGTTGTTTGCAGTTGTGTGAGATTTCCTTCAATGGAGGCTGTAATTGTATAAGCCTCATTTATCCATGGCTGTAGGCGCGCTTTTAAGACCTCTTCTTTGTGCCGAGTGGAATCCACCTATTCCTTGAGTGCCCTTACCTCATGCATCCGTGCAAGCCTTTGTGTAAGGGCAACCATCTGCATAGTCCCTTTTACCTTGTCATATCACTGCTGTAGCTCACATGCCTCTATCTCCAGGCACTCTACATTCGGGTCCTCCTGCAGGGTGGTTAGGACCTCAAATGACTATTTGAAAAGTTGCATGCAATCTGCCATTGCACTGTCAACCACTACTATTGCTATTGTAACAACGGTGGTTCGTTGTTCCTTGACTTCCGGTGGAATTGAAGATTGTTCCTTCAACTTCAATTTTGTGATCTGTAGGTTCAACTCTCGCTGAACCATGGCCATCTCTACTCGATCGTCGTGCACCCTTATGGCTAACTTGCAGATGCACGCCTCAACTAGCTCCTCTGCCAGAATGGCCAACTCTGGGACCATCAGTTAGGCTTCCTCAACTACCCGCATTGTTTGCTTATTCTGATCTACTACTTTGTTGCGCTGCAGATCCAACTGCTCGTTGTTGATGCGTTGCTCGCTCATTACCTGTGGAGCACGACTCTCCCTGGCCTGAAGTTCCACGTGACTCCATCCTTTAAGAGGTAGAACGTCTCTCGAGGGAGCGTATTCATGTTCAATCCTACCCTTTCAAACTGCTAACCATGGGCTTTTCGGCCTCCTTCTCTGTAGTAAGTGCCCCGTCTGGTAGCATTATGGTGTTGGTCACCCTTGTGCGCAACATCTGCTCGATAGCTAAAGTGCCGATCACGAGGCTAGTGGACACTGTGCTAGCCTGTAGAGTGCGAACCTAAAACTCCTATAGTTCTGTTCGAAGAGCCCCCAATACCAGTTGTTGATGTTCTTCGAACTGCTGGAGTTCCTCCGCAGTGACATCCTGCACTGTTTCTTTGATATCATGCAAATCCCCCTCAGTGAGGGTGATTGGGTTGAAGGACATTTTGGATGCCTTGGTTTTATTTCGTGGCACTGCCTTCTCTCATGGTTGCAGACGCTTGAGTTGGGTGGATGTCGTCTGCGGGTCTGCGCCACCTTGTTTTGTCTCTGGTTTAGTCCCGGGCGAAGGTGAATTTTTTCCTTCACACTCTTCTTCTCCTGTTTTTTGCTGTTGTTTGGCCAATTTCGCAGCGTCACGTGCTGCTTGGGCCTTAGCCTATGTTTCCTCTTTCCTATGCTTCTCAACCAACTGCACCAACCAAAGCTTTGTTTCCTCCTTTTTACGCTACACGACAGACTTGTCCGTTTCCACCGCGGGCCTGCTGGGGCACGCCACTCTGACAGCCAAGACTCGAGGACTGCAAATATCATATCATCAGTCGCCAGATATGGTAAGTTGTGCCATGTCTTTGTGGTGTCCTTTCGCGGCCTGATAAAGACATGGTGGAAATCTACTTTGAACTCTGGAAAGCTTTGCATACTGGCATAGACTGTGGGCGACAACCGCGGCTTGTGATTGATCCCCATTCAGATGCTCATCTCCATTAAGACCTAGAATATCTTAATTTCTCTAATACACTGTGCGTCCTTGGTCTTCCAAAGTGAAGCGTACTTTACTGCCTCTAGAAGATTTGGTGCAACAGAAGGGTATTGGCTATCTTCATGCAGCTCCCATGCCACTAGTACGATCGAAAGCAAGAACCATGTGTAGTGGAATGTTTTGCCCTGCTTCTATGCCTCATGATAGTTCGCAAGGAACTCGCCACATAGATAGTTCGTCCAGTTGAATTGGACTCCTTCAATGCATTGGGCCGCTAGTGTAATCATTGGCGCGGGCACCTCATTCGCGTGACACTTCCGCATCACCTTCCCTGCTAATATTTGTGTCACGACCTTGACTGCAGGGTTGTTAATGCTAGAGATGGCATATCCTTGCTTCTTCTTCTCTAACTTGAACTTCTTCTTCATCGCTTCTGCGAGGGCCAACTCGCCACCTTTTCCTTTTGAAATATTGGTTGGATCCTCCCCCGAGTAAGGCAACCGTGTAATCCAGTGAGTCAGATGGTTTGTGATGGGGATGGGCTCCTCCAGCCACAAACACCCATCATGCACCAAGGAGAGCAGTTGTCTGATGATGAAGACGGTCAATGGGGTGTGGTGGTAATGCGACACCTAGAGTAGGCTAAGAAATCCGACTTTCTCTACACCTCTGAGCCATGTCTGCGGCTCCAATTGAATTGTTCCAGTAGTCGTGTCAATCCTTTAGCGCATTAGCTACTCAGTCACTAAATGCATGAACTTCTCGTGGTTTGCGAGGTCCTAATATTCAAATTTCAACATAGGAACCCGCCCCAAGTGCGGTCCCTCAAAAACAATATCGTCTGGGAGTAGCAGAGTTTGCAGAGAGCTCTTGCTCTCATCTATGTCCTTCGGCACCTTGGCTTTACCCTTGCACAAAGGAACATATTTAGGTAACCGGGTAATAGAGTCCACACCCTAGGTTTCAACTTCCATCTCTACATCCTCCTCATCCACCAGGATTTCTTCAAATTCTTCCTCTTCGACCTCTAGATTAATGGCGTTTCCCTTTCCTGCAAGGTGAGTTTGGTCCCTTTTGGGTTTCTTGACGAGATGCACACTAGAATCATAGTCTGCTTATCCTTCTTAGGGCTTGGTGTTCTGGGTGATTTAGGGACCTCAACTATTGCTCTGGCGCTCTCTGGGGCTTCCACCTCCGCAATTTCTTGCGCGGTTTCCTTGGGTGTCGACATTAGTCTAGTTAGAAGGTCCTTCGTCTCCTTCGGAAATGTTTCAAAGTACACAGAACTTGCTTTCAAAGCCTCAAAGTTCGTAATGTCCATACACACTTGATAGCACACCAACTGAATTTTTGAAATGCCAAGTGTTTTTCGCTGGATAGCCACTTGTAATTTATAGGGCTTTTTGAATTCAAATTCGACTGTTCCCCCCACATTTGGCCCATTAATGCTAGATTGGCAGTAGATTTTCAAGAATCTAGCCCATAAATATCGCCTTAAATGCTTGTCGCCCGCTCCATTTGGCCTCAAACCAACCATCAAATCATGAATAGCGACTTTAACAGTCACTTTCTAGTGGACTTGCATGCTAGCGCAACTGTCTTTGTGCTGTCGCGGACCCTATGACACTTCACTGTTCCGCGCAGTCCTGACATCACGTAGCTCTCGGGTAGTGTAGTTTATAGTTTCACGCCTCCTTTCTACTACCTGGAGCACTAAGACTGTGCCACTTTCATATAGTCACATGGCCGGGTCGCCGGTGTATGGTTTCAAGCGAATGCCATTCACTTTTCCTGGGAAATATTCTCCATTTAACTTAACTAGTTGTACCGCACCTCCTTCAGTAATCTTCTTAATAACATATGCCCCTAACCAATGAATCTTGAGTTTCCCTGGAAATTTATCAAACTTACTATCATACAACAACATCAAGTCATTCACCTTAAAGGTGCGCAACTTAATATGTCTTTCATACCATGCTTTTTCGCGTTGCTTTTGGACCTGCTGGTGAGATCCAGCAAAAATTGTTCTTCTTCAAGCTCATCCAATTGCACAAGCCTCTCTTCTAGGGCTCCCCGATCCATCATAGCTATGAGCACTGCTATTCGTAGACTAAGCATGATGTATTCCATAGGCATTACGACTTCAACCCCATATACCAGGCTAAAGGGTGTCTATCCAGTCAACTTTTTGTACGTCATCTGATAAGCCCATGACGCTGCAGGTATGCGTAGGTCCAAGTTACTTCGTTGAGAATTGCATACCTTGCTCAACGTGTTTTCAAGCACTTTGTTGAACACCTCCACTGTCTTGTTAGCCTGTGGGTGATAAGGTGTTCTCTTTTGGTGATACACCTAAAATTTCTCCGTTAATGCATTGATCGTCTCATTCAGAAAGTGTGTACCATGATTGCTCATCAAGATCTTTGGACATCCAAATCACATCAGTACATGCTCAAATAGAAAATTTACAGCAGTCACGCCCATGAAATCCTTCACCGGCTACGCTTCTACCCAACGAGTCAAGTACTTTGTCGCAGTGATAATGTACTTCACGCCTGTCTTTCCTTGGGGTTGAATAGGTCTTACAAAATCTATTGCCACTTTTCGAAGGGTTGCAATGTTACTTGTTGATTCAAAGGCATTTAATCCCTCCACAATGGCCTGCCTATCTGCTGACATACATCACACACCTTGCAATATGCTTTTGAATTCCAATGAAGGGTTGGCCACCACAACCCGACACATAGAATCTTCTGCGTGGTTTCTCTTCCTGCATAATCTCGTCTTGCAACGCCCCCATGAGCGTCTGCAAGGATGCTGCTTCATTCAAAATTAGGTACATACCTTCATAGTATTTCATCATTCCCCATCTTGTATAGATGCCCAACAATGACAAAGAAGTCTGCCATAGGCACCACTAATTCCATCTTTTGCTGGACAGAATATCCTTCTAGCGCAGTTCCAGTTGTTAGCAAGTGTATTATATCCTCAAAATGTCCATCTGTGACATGCACAGTAAAGAGCTGCACGTGAGGTAATCCTTCCTCCAAACTAGTAGGTTCCTCCCTTGTCTTGATGCGCGATAGGTGGTTAAGGCCTGCATTCAATCGTCCAGGCTTTACAACAACTTCAAAACTGTATTCTTGGAACAATAAAAGCCATCTGCAAATTTTCCCTCCCAACACAGGCTTATTGACTAGGTACTTTAGCACAGAGTGGTCCATATACATCTTGAAGTGGCCTCCTAGCAAGTAGTGTCAATAATTCTGGAGCGCATATACCATAGCTAGCCCTTCGCGCTCAATGGTGGAATAGTTCTTCTATGCTTTGGATAATTTGCGGCTTGCGAATACGATAGGGTGGTCCAAGCCTTCTCCGCCATCCTGTGTTAGTACTACCCCTAGTGCTATCACGATGCATCGACATGTACATGAAACTCTTTCTTCCAGTTTGGGAAGATGAGAATCGGTGCAATAACCATCTTTTCTTTCAATATAGCCAAGCTCTTCTTATAGTCAACATTCCAACAGAATGTGACATCCTTCTTCAACAATTTTTCCATTGGTGCAGTGATCTAGGCATAACCCTTGATAAACTTTCGGTAATATCCTATGTGTCCTAGAGTAGCACGCAATTGTTTCACACTCCTTAGTGCTTCCAAGTTCAGAATCACTGCAATCTTCATGGGGTCTACCATTAGCCCTTGTCTACAAACCACATACCCCAATATGTTTCTGAAAGGGACACAAAACAAACACTTCTTGAGGTTAAGCGCGATCTAGTATCTTTGACAGGTATCCAACATCAAGCACAATCTCGCTACATGGCACTTAACCAACCGAAATACAATCCAGTCATCAAAATAGACCTCCAGGAACTTATGAATATATTCCTTGGATACCGCAACAACCACGCGCGAAAAGATAGTAGGCACATTTTTCAATCCAAACAACATTACAGTACATTGAAAGCAACCCCATTCAGTCACGAAGGTCATCTTGCTCCTATCCTCCAACACTATTTTGATTTGGTGGTACCTAGAGAACCCATCAATGAAAGAATATGCTTCTTGACCACCTACATTGTCCAACAATTAATCCATGAACGGAGTTGGGAAAGGATCATGCACACAAGTGTCATTCAGTTTTCTAAGATTCACACATATCCGTATGCGTGTGTGAGCATTTTATCTAGTTCTATACGAAACTTCTCCTTGTATTTCAGATTTAAGCGGTAAGGCCTCTACTTAACTGGCTTCATGTCGGGTTTTAATGTGATCTTCATCACTCCTAGATCTTCGATTATTCCTTTCAAATCTGTACACTTGGTCTGGAGTAAGTCTTGATATTTGCAGAGTAATTTAGCAACCTTATCCACCATCGTGTCATTCTAGTAGTCTCCAATATTTGCGAATTTGGGTTCTGCGTCCATACCAATGTTCACTTGGTTAGTTTTCACTGACAAGGTTATATCAGGGTTCTCAATCTGTGGTCCCTGAACCTCACGGTGGTCTTCTGTTTCTGGAATGTTAATCTTTTGCGAATCCTCATCCTCCTCTTCAGTAGTTACATTATAACATTCCAGTGTGCGACTCAACTGAGTAGCCCATTCAGGCTGAATCAGGTCTAAATGATCATGTGGTATCCTAAAGATGGCTGCTTTCACCTCTTGTAGCGCTTCATCAATACTGTCAAATCCGTCCTCAAAACTGAATGTCATCATGAATCCTTTGCGCAGGATATCTCATTCACCTGTCCCATGGCAGAGCTCTGTTTCTATATACCAATTCATTGGGATACATCCAGTGTATGACAGAACAGGTGTACCCACTCAGGTTTTGGATTTTCCCCATAAGCCTGCGTCCATTTGGCCAGATGCATGTGCAGATCATCCTACCAACATACTTGTCTGTCAGTCACATCTTAGGCTTCCCAAATCATGCTCACATCATTCTCCTACATTCGTGCCAATCATCAAAACTTCCTTTGTGCGTACCCCACCATGTTGTGGGCGTAGCGCACAATATCCAGTCCAAGGCCTGGAAGCATTGATTTTCTGGCACCTCCCTTTCAAATGCATCCAAGAAGGTATCTACCTCATTTAGACCATCATAAGTAGGCATATTTCTTACTTCTGTCTACACGCAGCGTAGCGACCGGTTCATCATATTGCAATTCAGCGTAGTTACCTCGTGTAACCGATTCTTCCAGTGTTCTATTTCTTTGTCGAAATCAAAAGTGCAGGAACTCTCGCGATCCCATGTAATCTGCCCATCCATGGTGGGATTCACCCAGTCTTGGTCTCGCATTATTATCTTATAGATGCAATCCAAATCATCATCACTCTCACAGTCATGGATTGGTTCTTTATAGTGCGATCCTTCAACAGGATCCAGGGGTATTATTACGTGTTGGCTTGTTGGGGCCTGACCTAGCTTCAGAGCTAATTAGCCAAACAAATCCAGGTACTACTGGCCCTTTCGGCAACAGTCCGTGGGGCATGAACTGAGGTCTCACCCGAAGTAGTATGGGAGGGTTCTAGAACCAAGTTTCCACACCTTGGAGATGTCTGATGAGTTTGACTGGTCTGTGGTTTGTCACTGCACATAGGTTGCTTCGTGCACTTTCCTATTCCTTGCAGCCTAATATACTACCTTCGTGTAACCCTACCCAGGGGCTAAGTGCCATGCTCTGCGTTTTTACCCAAAACCTTGCTTATGTTCTAATGTTAGTTAATTATCTTTGCCTACTTGAGCGCTTTAGTTTATACTTAACAACATAAAACATTCATACAGGTTCGCGCAGTAAATATATAATATGTTTGCAAATTATATCAATCATGCATTAACCCAAGAACATATACACATAATTATAACCAAACTTCTCTTTATTGATTCTTTCCACGGGTACAGACTTGACTCGCCCTGCGCACTCATCTGTAGTGGTTCGCGCATTTAGTTGCAGACTACTAGGCCTCTGTGCACTCAGCTGCAGAGCCTTCTCTTACTCTACAACCCAAAGACATACTTCACACTATGACTCAATCACTTAGACTTCTCATCCTCATATTCTCTTATCTATTTTTTTCCTTTTACACTTAGAGCCTCACTCTATTTATACAATCCTATGGTCTGCGGACCATGGGTAGGTCTATCTAGCTAAAATTACATTACAATACTAGGGCGGACAAACCTGTGACTCTATCATAATTTTGCGCCCCGTGCCCACAATTCGTGGAGCTTTACAACAAGATTTAGTCAAAACTTGAGCTTTAAGCCCCAAAACATGCCTTGGGGGGATTCCATGCCCAACAGGCCCCCAACACAAACATCGTGACTCGCCCTCAAGTCACTCTATCAGCATGCTGATCTTTGCACAGAGTCCCTCCAACTGTTCTCGAGCTGCGTGGAGGTCAACAAGGCATTGAGTTGCTTCTTGCTGGAGCTGTTACATACGCTATTCCGAGACCTCTGTGTCGGGAGTGCTTCTCTGCATCAATGTGTGCATCCCTTGCATGTGTGTGGGCTTGCCTTCGATTTTTGCCGTGATGGTGAAGGCCTCGTTGATCCAAGGCTTGATGCGCATCTTTAGGACTTCTTGCTTATGTCTTGCTGCATCCACTTGCTCCTTCAACACTTTAGCCTGC
Organism: Pinus taeda; assembly: GCA_000404065.3. NCBI lineage: Eukaryota > Viridiplantae > Streptophyta > Pinopsida > Pinales > Pinaceae > Pinus > Pinus taeda. The sequence goes on along the minus strand of APFE030486876.1, from coordinate 64,615 downwards.
TGCATCTGCGCAAGCCTCTAAGTGAGGATCATCGTCTGCGCAGTTCCTCGGACATTGTCATAATACTGCTGGAGTTCTCATGCCTTTGTCTCTAAGCGTTGGATGTTGGGCTCCTCTTGCAGATTTGATAGGACCTCAAGTGATTCCTCCAACATAGTGGTGCAGTCTCACACTACACCTCCAATTTCCTCCAATCCCACTGTGATAGTGCTAGTGCATTGTTCTCTGACTTCCGGGGGAGTGGATGGCTACGCCTTTAACTGCAGCTCGACGATTTGAAGGTCCAGCTCCATCTGAACCTTTGTCATTTCTTCCCTTGCCTCGTGGACCCCTGCTACTAACCTATGGATCCATGCATCTACTGGTATGTTTGCTGGGATGGCCAGCTTCAGGACACTTGGGCAAGCATCGTCTATCACCTGTACCAGTTGTTGATTCTGCGACACCAATTCGTCATGTTGCAAGCTTATTTGTTCCATATTTATTTTCTGCTCATTGCAGACTTGGAGCGCGCGTCTCTCCCTAGCTCACAGCTCTGCAGCTATCCCATCCTGCAACACATATAAGGTCTCACTCGGGAGTGCAACTAGATTGATATCGAGACCTTTCAACATGCTAACCGAAGGCCTATCGACCTCATTTGATGGCAATAGTGCTCCTTTCGACAACACTATGGTGTTCGCCATCCGTGCGTGCGACATCTGGTTTGCTGTTGTTGAGACAACTACGATGCTGGCCGAAAGGGTACTAGCTTGGAGGGGGCGCGCCTATAATTCTTTCAGTTGTGCTCTGAAGGCCCCCAACACAATCTGGTTCTCTTTGATGAAATCTTGGAGAGCCTCAAAGGTGACATCGCACACAGTTTCTCCAATGTCATGCGGATCACCCTAGGTTAGTGTGATCAGGCCAATGGACAATTTCAAGGCCTTGACCTTCTTCCGCGACCCTACCCACTCTGTTGGGTGATGGCGATTCAGCTGCGTTGATGTAGTTTGTGGGTCCACGCCTCCTTCTTCTATTTCTACTTCCTTTGCTTCCTGCCCCTGTGTCGTGTGGCCCTCGCCCACCTTTGCGGCTGCCTCCTATGTTGCTGCTATGACATTCTCCTGCTCAGCTGCTTTTTGTGTCGTGTCCCGTGCTGCCCGCACTTCTGCTGCCGCTACTTCCTTCCTTCACTTTACGGCCAATTGTGTGATGCGCAGCTTGGCCTCATCTTTCTTCCATTGTGCCACTGACTTCTCAATCTTTGTGATGTCTGGGGTGTGCCACTCTGTCGGACATGCCTCCAGTACATTAAAAATGACGTCATCTGTGGCTACGAAGGGTAGCTTTATCCACTACTTGATTGGGTCCTTGCATGCCCTGATGTAAATGTTATGCATGTCTGCTTTGAATTCTGCAAAACTCTATAGACTGTTGTAGACAGTGGGTGACAACCATGGCTTGCGGTTGATCCCCATTCTGAGGTTCATCTCCATGAACACCTAGAAGATTTTACTATCATGGATCCTCTTAGCATCCTTTGTTGCCCAGAGCGAAGCGTACTTCACGACCTCTAGTAAATCCCTGTCAATTATGGGGAATTGACTATCCTTTGGCAATTCCCAAACCACGGGCACTATGGATAGCAAAAGCCATGCATAGTGGAACGTTTTGCCCCATTCCTGAGCTTCGCTGCAATTTTTTAATAACTCCTTGCAGAGGAATTCAGACTAGTTAAACTGACCCCCTCCGTGCATTTCTTAGCCAGTGCTACCACCAGCGCGGGTACTTCGTGCACGCGGCACTTGCGCATGACATTTCCTGCTAGGATTTGGGTCACCATGCACACTTCTTTCCCCTTGATGCTAGAGATAGCATATCCCCTCTTCTTATTTTCTAGCTTGTACTTTTTCTTCATGGCCTCCGTGATGCCCAAGTCACTGCCCTTCCCTTCCGATATGTCCGTAGGGTCCTCTCCTTTACATGGAAGCTGGGAGATGCGGTGAATCAGGTCTGCCATGATGGGGATGAGCTCCTCCAGCCACAAACACCCATCATGCACCAGGCAAAGTAGCTACTTGGTGATGAAAATGGTTATTGGTGCGCGGTGGAAGTGCAACACCCAGAGCAGATTCAGTAGCCCAGCCTTTTCCACTTTGAGCAACCACTTTCGTAGTTGTAATTCTGTCACCCCCGCCGCGATGTTCGGCTTGGGCTTCATGAAGTTCCTTGTCTCAAGGTGAGGGAACTTCTCGTGGTCAGCGAGGTCCCAATCTTCAAATTTTAGGCTTGGCCCGCATCCTAGGTGCATTCCTTCAAACATAATGTTTTCTAGGAAGATCGGGGTCTGGAGCGAGCTCTTGTTCTCGTCCAGGTCCTTGGGCACTTTCACCTTCCCTTTTCGCGGGGGGACATAGGCGGGAAATTTTGTCATGTGGTATGCAAGTTGGGTGTCCTCCTCCATGCCTTCATCCTCATCCTACGCGATGATAAGATCCTCCAGATATTCTTCTTCTTCATTCGTCTCCATGGTGACGACTTTCCCCTTCTCCTCCATTGACAGTTTCCTGTGCAGCAGGTTCTGCGAGGACACACGTATAGGAACCATTTCTTGCTTGTCCTTCTTAGGTCTTGGTGTGCATGGTGATTTCAGGATTTCTGCCATAATCCCAGCTCCTTCCAGAGCATCTCCCATAGCCAGGCCTGCGCGGCCTCTCCGGTGGTCATTTCGGTTATCTCCATAACGTCGTGAGCAGTTTCCGTCATATTCATCGGGAAATCTAGCACTCGCGAACTCAGGGGCTCAATCAACGCTCGGCTCACAACAATCAGGGCTCTACTCAATCACTAAATTCACAAATGACCAAGTGTTTTTTTTGGGTAGCTCTTTGTATTTTATAGCGATTTTTAAATTTGAATTCGACCGTTCCCCCCAAATCCAGTTCATTAATGCTCCCTTGGCAGCAGATTTTCCTAGATCTTACCCATAAATCGTGTCTTAAATGCTTGTCGCCCACTCCATTTGGCCTCAAGTTGAGCATCCCATCAGGAATAATGACTCCAACAGTCACTTTCTGGCCAACCCACGTGGCAGCGCAGCCCCCCGTGCATGGTCGCGGACCTTGTGACTTTTTGTTTCTGCGCACCGATCCAATCTCACGCAGCTTCTGGGTAGAGTAGTTTATAGTCCTGCGCTTCCTTTCAACTACTGGGAGCGCTAAGACTATTCCTCCTTTAGCTAGTCAGGTGGCCGCGCCACCGGTGTGTGGTTTCCTCTGGTCATCCAACATTATTCCTGGGAAATACCTACCTTTTGCCATTACTAGTGGCATCGCACCTTATCCTTTGTAGCCTGTCACCCTGGTTAATTCTCTTAGTAATATGCGGTCCCAGCCAAGGCATAAGACTAATCAATTCATGGCGATAGTGCTCAAACTTGTCAACATGATTGTGCACACCCTATTTGATCGCCATGGTCTTCTTATTGAGAAAATCATCCCTTATCTCGTCTTCCAGCTTCTTGACTTCCACTTCTACCAAAGCGCTTTTCTTCCTTAATCACACCCTTTCTTTTTCAAGTTCTTGGAGTCTAAATCTTCCCTATTGGATTTCTGCTTCCTAGGTTCTGCGAACCATCATATCTATTGGTATGATCATGCTCAGCCTAAGTTCTCCAAGTATTATAGGGCTTACTTCAGTTGCTTCATACTCCAGCCTTAGCGGTGCCTGCGCGGTCACGGTTTTGCACACAGTCCTATATGCCTAGAGAACCGCTAGTATGCGCAGGTCCCAGTTAGCCGCTTCCCATGGTGGACTATGTTCAGTGCTTTGCGTACTTTGTTAAAAGCTTCTGTGTGAAGATTCTTCTGCACGCTTGGTCTTACCATACTTCCTGGTCCCAAATGGAGGGGTCATTCGTGCCATTGTCTTGCCCGCTTTTACTTATCGATCGTGTTTCCTACCACGAGGATGGTATGCCTTCGTTCAAGGTGTGCACCATATTCCTGTATCCATCTGGAAGGGTGGGCCTGCGGGCCATTTCGTCCATCATACTTGGCTTTTATCCGCATCTGAGGCTTTCCAAATCGTAGGCGCATCATCCTTTTGCATTCACACTAGTCCTCAAAACTCTACTGGTGGGTACCCCACCACCTTGCGGGAGTAGCGCGTAATACCCATTTCAGAGTGTCGAAATGCTATTTTTCCAGCACTCCTTTCTCAAATTTGGTCAGGAAATCCTCCACTTCACCTAACCCATCGTACGTAGGCAGATCCCTTACCTCTGTTGCTATGCAGTGCAACGACCTTGTCATAATGTTATAGTTGAGCATGGTTACCTCGTGTAACTGGTTCTGCCATTGTTCTATCTCTTCATCATAATCTGATGTGCAGAAGCTTTCACGCTTCCAAGATATTCGGCCATCCACAGTTGGATTTACCCAATCTTGCTCCCACGCAGTTATCTTGTAGATGCAGTCTAGATCGTCATCGCTATCATAGTCATGCATTAGCTCTATGTAGTGCGACCCTTTCGCAAGGTCCAAAGGCACCACTATGCGCAATGACTTTTTCTAAAAAATCATCTTGCGCTTCTTTAGATTTATCACTCCATTCATGTCAGTGGCCCAATCTATTCCCAGTAGCGCGGGATAGAGATTGTTGTCATCAACAATCTCTATCACTTTGAAATCTACTAGCGTGCTCACACCTTCGATGTCTACTGTGATTCACTGCAATCTTCCCATATGTAGGATCTTTTGCTGGTTCGCCATTCGCAGTTGGATAGGAGACCATTGTAACGCAAGCCTACCCATGTGCTCCCATGTCTACTTTGGCAGGACGTTTGTGTCCGATCCTAGATCTAGAATCACTTAATCTATCTCGTATTCCCCGATTTGCGTAGTCAATCTCATCTTCCTTCCTGTTTGCGTCGTGTGCTTTCCGAGCTTCCGGACTACACCCGGTTCTCCTGGCGCGGTCCCAGCACATTTAGTGATGAGTTCTTACAGCCCCTTCACAGCTTTGCTGTCGTGCAACAGCTTCATGCATGTCTCCAAGAATATAGTGAGCATTGATGAGTCCATTTTCGGCTCCAGTCTTCCTTTACTTCCTGAAGTGGAGGCATCCACAAAGCTCTTCTTAGTTTCCATGAATGTCTCCTTAGCGTGCTTCAAATCAAATTCTGGTTCCTTTGTTGGATCCTTATGAACCCAGGTACTTTCTTCGGGCTACTTTCCTTTGTCATCCCTTGTCGTGATAAACTTTGGAGCACGACATTTACATTTGGGTCTTCCTCGCGCGGCTCAAACCTCATCATTTGCAGGTTCTGAGTAGAATATAAGCATGATGGTCTCGTTGGATTTGTACAATCACGGGAAAAATGCTTCAACCCTCTGCAATTGTAACATATCAGCTGTCCGACCTCTTCCTGGTCCCATTCCACCTCGACCTCATCCGTGCCCTTGAAATCCAGTGCACGCCATTCCTGCATTTCGTTAAGGGGCCATGTTTCGGCTGAACTCTGTAAGTCAGAGTCCAATCCATCATTAGTTCATAACTTCTATAGGTGCGCTCATCATGGCCTACTGACCTGCAGAAATTACAGAACAACTGCTGGGAATTCTGCGTATACTTCTGTAACAGATGGTAGTTATCTGTAGCATGCTTCCCTCCTATCTTACAAATCGCGCACCAAAACGCAGGCACTGTGCTTGGTTTTACTTGTGCCTCTGGTCTCAATGGCATTGGTCCTCCTCCTACGAGGTAATTCGCGAACACCGGGCAGTGGTTCTTATCGTGCCTGTGGCCCTTGAACTTTACACACCATATCTCGTCATGCACTTCTGGACGAGCCGTCCTGTCTTGTTTCAAAATCTGCATCTCAAGGCACAAGTTCTTCAATTGCACGTGAATATAGTGGACTCCGAGGTTAGGATCTTGTACCAGAGTCTCGTACAATCTCATTGCGAGCTCCAAAGCTTCAACCTGAGTTGTTAGCCTTTGTTGTGACAACGCGTTCTGTAGATGCATTGTTAACAAGGCTACAAACCATTCACGGTGTTGCCCATCTGTTAAGGTCATGTTCGCTTTGCGAATTGTGCACTTCAGTCTTTGATCCAACTCCCACGGGGTTTCGCTTGGTAGCATTGTTATTTCCTTGAATCCAATGATCGACTGTGCCTCCGATTTTGGTCTACTAAATTCCTTGTTTAGCGTAGCTTGGATATCCGCTATCCCTGCATTCGGATTGTCATTGGAATGCTTAATGTATCAGGTCAACACGTGATCTTGTAAAGTGTTGTTCGTGACACCCTGTGCTTCCCATACCGCTTTTACCACGAACCAAAATTGGTTCAGATCTTCATGCCCTACTCCCTTGAACATTGGTAGCTTTATCGTGCTGGCCATATTCCTTCGTGGTGGTGGCGGAGGTGGTATGGGCAAATTCGGGGGTGAAGATGGTGAAACTGGTGGTGGTGTGGGTGGGGGTGGTATGCATTGAATTCTCTGCTTTATTAGGTTGATCACACTTCTTGGTGAAACGTTCACGAGCTCTTCTTGCCTTCGCACGGAGGTGAAATCAAGGGGCTAGTCTCTAGTTCTGTGGTACCTTCGTTTTTATAGATCCTCCCACTCTACGTAGCCCCAAACATTAATTTATTCACATAACCCTCTTTTCACACAGTAGCATTTTAATCCAAGTGTTCAAAAGATTTAACGTACTTACCTCGCGGTCCCTTGAGGAAACATTGTTCTGCCTCGCTATAGCTGACTGAAGTATCTACCATGAATTTGGTGATGAACCCTCCTATGATCCAATCCAGCCAGTGATTGACAACGCACACGATCCTATCTTCTGATGCTTCCAGTTTGTGCAGCAACTCTGGAGTCCACACAATAGGTTTGTCGAGTTTACACCTTCCTTGGCTATCTCTAGCCTTGCGATCCACTCATACAACTCAGTAGGGAAGGATGCAAAGAAAATTTCGTGGATTTTTGTATATAAGTGGCAATCTAACCACTCTTCCTTTGATAATCCCGGATTCCTGTTTTCTTATGCCGGGAACTCGTGAATCTTTCTGTCCAACCACTCTTCAATTCCTTTCTTTGTCAGATTCCAGTGATATGACATCAAACATCTTTATGGAGATCTCGGTCCTGGCAATGGAAGCATTTGTTGGCTTGTTGGGGCCTAACCTAGTTTCAAAGTTAATTAGCCAAACAAATATCGGTACTAGTGGCCCTTTCGGCAACAGTTCACGAGGCGCGGACTGAGGTCTCACTCGAAGTAGTATGGGAGGGTGCTAGAACCAGGTTTCCACACCCTAGATATGTCTGATGAGTTCGACTAGTCCATGATTTGTCCCTGTGCACAGGTTGCTTCATGGACTTTCCCGTTCATTGCGGCTTAATATACTGCCTTCGCGTAACCCTACCCAGGGGCTGAGCGCTGCAAACTGCATTATTACCCAAGACCTTCCTTATATTCCAATGTTAGTTAATTATGTTTTCCTACTTGAGTGCTTTAAGTTATACTTAACAACATAAAACATTCATACAGGTGTGCGTAGTAAATAAACAATATGTTTTCAAATTATATCAATCATGCATTAACCCAAGAATAGATACACAAAATTATAACCAAACTTCTCTTTATTGATTCTTTCCATGGTTACAGACTCGACTTGCCCTGTGCACTCAGCTGTGGACTACTAGGCCTCTGCACACTCAGCTGCAGAGCCTTCTCCTGCTCTACGACCCAAAGACACACTTCACATTGTGACTCAATCACTCATACTTCTCATCCTCATCTTCTCTTATCTATTTTTTTGCTTTTACACTTAGAGCCTTGCTATATTTATACAATCCCATGGTCTATGGACCATGGGTAGGTCTATCCAGCCAACATTACATTACAAAACTAGGGCGAACAAACCTGTGACTCTATCATACTTTTGCGCCCACAATTCGCAGAGCTTTACAACAAGATTCGGTCCAAACTTGGGCTTTAAGCCCTAAAACATGTCTTGGGGGGATTCCATGCCCAACATTACACGTAGTGACTTCTTCTGAAAGATCATCTTTCGCTTCTTCAGATTGATTACCCCGTTCATATCAATAGCCCGATCAATTCCCAAGAGCGCAGGGTAGGGATTGCTGTCATCAACAATCTCTATTACTTCAAAATATGCCAGTGCGCTCGCTCCCTCAATATCCATGGTTACTCCGTGTAATCAGCCCATGAGTATGATTTTTTACTGATTTTCCATCCTTAGCTAAATCGAAAACCATTGCAGCGCAGGTCTCCCCATTCGCTCCCATGTCTGTTTTGGTAAAACATTCGCATCTGATCCCAAATCTAGAATGACTTTATCCATCTTGTATTCTCTGATCTGCGCGGTGAGTCTCATTTCATGCCTCGTACTTGTTTTATGCTTTTCGATCTTTCGGAATACACTCAGTTCTCTTGGCGCAGTCCTAGCACATCTGTTGATGAGTTCCTGTAACCCTTTCACAGCCTTACTGTCGCGCAGTAACTTCATACACGTTTCTAGGAAAGTTGTGAGCATAGAAGGGTCCATCTTCGGCTTTGGTTTATTTTTGCTTCCTGAAGTGGAGGCTTCGTTGTTCGGCTTCGTTTTATTTTTGCTTCCTGAAGTGGAGGCCTCAACGAAGCTCTTCTTAGCTTCCATGAAGGTTTCCCGAGCGTGCTCCAAATCAAACTCAACTTCTTTCTTCGGGGCTTTGCGAACCCATGCACTGTCTTCTGGTTGTTTCCCCTTGTCATCTCCGTCACGATTCCACTTCAGAGCACTATATTTACTTTCGGATCTTCCTCACACGGCTCAGACCTCATCATCTACAGGTTCTGAGTCGGGGAAGGCAGTAGCACTCCTTTGTTACTTATCTTGGCTATCAGCATAGGACAATCTTCTGTTTCATGATCAAACAACGTGCAATACTTGCACGAAGGGCATGTTGGATTAGTGTAATCATGGGCATAATGTCTTAGCGCTTTGCAGTTGTATCAAATCAACTGTTCGCGACCTCTACCAAGTCCTCCTCCACCTCGGCCTCATCCACACCCCTGAAATCCTGTTTTCACCATCACTGTATTTTGGTCAAGGGGCCGTGTTTCAGCCTAAATTCTGCAGGCAAGCATTCTATCCGTCATCAATTCATAGCTCCTACAAGTACGCTCATCATGTCCCATCGATCTGCAAAATTTGTAGAACAACTGTTGCGGAGTTTGTGTATACTTCTATAACAAGTGGTAGTTTTCCGTGGCATGCTTTTCGGCTATTTGACAAATAGCACACCCCAAAGAAAGTGCCGCACTAGGTCCTGCTTGAGCTTCCGGCCTTAAAGGCATTGGTCCTCCTCTTGCAAGGTAATTTGTAAAGAATGAGTAGTGGTCTTTGTCATGACCCTAACTCTTGAACTTCACGCACTATATCTCTTCGCATACCTTTAGCCAAACCGTCCTATCTTCCTTTAAGCTTTGCATCTCAAGGCACAGATTGTTCAGCTGTGCATGGATCTACTGAACTCCTAGATTTGGATCTTGCATCAGGGTCTCATGTAGTCTCATGGAAATCTCCAAGGCCTCTTCCTGAGTTGTTATCTTTTGCTGCGATAGTGCACTTCTTAAGTGTGGTAGTAGCGAAGCCACAAACCACTCGCGATGCTGTCCATCTTTCAGATTCATGTTGGCTTCACAGATCGTACATTTCAACCTTTGATCTAGTTTCCAAGCATCTCACTTGGTAGCATCATGATTTCTTTGAATCCCACAATCAACTGCACTTCAGATTTAGGCCTGCTAAATTCCCTATTCAACGCTGCTTGGATGTCTGCTATGCTAGCATTCGGGTTATCGCTAGAGTACTTAATATACCAGGTTAGCGTTCGATATTGCAGATCACTAACTAGTGTTGCCTCTTTTATATGGTCATCTGTAACACCTTGAGCTTCCCATACAGCCCTCACAATGAACCATAATTGGTCCGGGTCCTCATTTCCCAAGCCTTTGAACAAAGACAACTTCAATGTGTTTGCCATACTGAATTGTGGTGGAGGTGGAGGTGGTACGGGTGAAGTTGGAGGTGATGGCGGTGAAGCTGATGGTGGTGTGGGCAGAGGTGGTATTCGTGGAAATCCTTGTCTTATCAACTAAATAGAACTTCATGGAGAGACCTTTGCGATCCCTTGTTCATCCCCTCGCGGAGGTGAAATCAAGGGGCTATGCTCTGGACCCTTATTTCCTTCATTTCTATAAAATCTTCCACTTCACGTAGTCCCAAACATCAAGGTAGTTGCATAACCTGTTTTTCGCACAACAACATTTTAATCCAAGTATTCAAAGATTTTACGTACTTACCTCGTGGTCCTTTGAAAAAGTGTCGCTCTGCCTTGCTATAGCTGACTGAGTTGTCGACCGAAAATTCAATAACAAATCCTCCTATGATGCAATCGAGCTAATGATCGACAACACACACGATCTTATCCTCCGATGCTTCCAACCTTCGCACTAGCTCTGGGGTCCACACAATAAAACCGTCCTTGGTTATTTTCTAGCTTCGCGATCCACTCGTATAGCTCAGTAGGGAAGGATGCCAAAAAGATTTTGTGGATCTCTGTATACAGGTATTGGTCCAACCATTGTTCATTTGACAATCGCAGGTTTCTATTTTCCTATGCCTTGAACTCGTGAATCATTCTGTCCGACCAGCCTTCGATTTCTTTCTTATTTGGATTTCAGTGATACGACATCACACATCTCTATGAAAATTCCGGTCCCGACAACGAAACCATTTGTTGGCTTGTGGGGGCTTGACCTGGGTTTAGCGTTAGTTAGCCAAACAAATCTCGACATTACTAGCCCTTTCGGCATCAGCCCGCGGAGTGCGGACTGAAGTCTCACCCGAAGCAGTATGGGGGGATGCTGGAACCAAATTTTTGCACCCTTGAGATGGTTGAGATGTCGGTTTATTCCAACTATACATGCCTTCGTGCAGGTTGTTTATCCCTCTGTTCTACCCTTCAGTACCTTCGCGAAATGTTACAATCGACTTCCGCGCAGCCCTAACCAGGGGCTGAAGTCTTTTCACGTCGCTAGGGCATTGAACTATGATATTTTTCAAAATGGGCTAAGTAACTTACTTATCTTATTAATAGATCTTAGTTAGCTTCGCGTAAATAGATGTTCTTACTTGCGTTCACTTAACCAACACATTTACATCTATTGGCGCATCATATAAGCATTAGAAGTGAAACTCATACCCAATATAACATATGCATAAATAGGAAATAAAGATGCATAAATTATAGAATGCTTCTCTTTATTGATAATTCCAGATGATTACAGACTCAACTTACCCTGCGCACTCAGCTGCTGACTTCTAGGCCTCTGTGCACTCAGCTGCAGAGCCTCTACCTACACAGCGACCCAAACTTAGACTTATACTTCAGAGCTATCTCTCAATCCTTCATGATTCCATTATTCCTATTGCTATCAAACTACTTAGAGCTTAGCTCTATTTATACAATCCCATGGTCCGTGGACCATGGGTAGATCTTTTACAGCGGACACTAAATTACCAAATTAAGGGAGGACAACCCTACGACTCTTTAACATCTATGTTCTCTGCGACCACAAAATGCAGAGTCTTTACATTTGGATTACAAAATTGGACCAAAATATGGGCTTTAAGCCCCAAAACTACCCTTGGGGGATCCCGTGCCCAACAAGATGGCCATCATGGTGGCCTGCAAGAAGAGTATCTCAACAGAGGCCATTGCTAAGTTCTTCTTTGAGCGAGTGTGGGTACACTTTTGGATCCCACCGTCCATTATCTAAGATCAGGACAACAGATTCCTGAGTGCATTTTGGTCAAATCTTTGGTCCATGCTGGATACAAAGATCACTTAGTCCACGAGTTTCCATCAAAAAACTGATGGCCAAGCAGAGGTTGTCAATAGAATGATCGTACACATTCTGCACATGTACAACTTGAAGCATCCACGCACATGGGATGAAAGTTTCCAATATGTCCAACATAACTACAACAGAGCTCTCCACAACTCCACAGGTCGTAGCCCCTTTCAGGTAGGCTTGGGATTTTAGCCATTGTGCCCCATTGATGTGGCCATACCATTTATAGCCACTCAGGTAGATTCGGCTTGCATTCAGTCCGAAGCTGAAAAGGCTAATAGCTTCATTGAGATCGTTCAACATATCTGCCAATAGGTCCATGATATATTGGAAAGATCCAATGCTAAGTACAAGAAGCGCCATGATCAACATTGAGGGTCACACAAATTCTAGGTGTGCGACAATGTTTGCCTTCATTTGTAGAAAGAGTGCCTTGCTGGGCCCCATCGCAAGCTTCACCCACTCCAATATGGGCCATACACCATCACCAAGGCCGTTAGTGACAATGCCTTCATGCTCAACATCCCACCATTCCTTGGTCTGCACCCAGTGTTCAATGTAGATCGCCTTTGGCCATACTTCCCACCATTGTTGGACACATCTGACATTGCAGAACAACTCACACCAACAGAGCTAAACCCAGACTGCATGGAACATGCCACCACTAATTGGATCATGGAAGCACAGATCAAGAGCATTTGCTAGCAAAAGATCCAACTATATCAGGTTGTCAAAGCTAGTTAACTCCTTCACCAAGGCAAGTGGCTCACCAGGGACCAAGTCCAATAGAAGTTTCCCCATCTCATGGAGGCACTCAATGCAATGGGGACCATTGCTTCCTAAGGGGGGAGGAATGATCCAGGTGGATATTGGTGGCCACCTGCCTATTCCACTTGGACGCCCGACACTGTCTCTTTCAGTTTTTCGGTTTCCTTAATTGTAGCACAGTTAAATATTTTTGGCAGATTTTTGAGTCCTAAACTTCCGGAGCCATTTTGAGGCTCTAAACTTTGTTTTTAGGGAAGACAGAGAGACCAAATTCTTTTCAAGTTGGCATGTCTTTTCATTTTTGGCTTCCTCTTTGAGATCTTCGAAACGAGGTATTATGATAGCCAAACGGAGATCGTATGCCAAAGTTACAACCCCAAGAAGTTGATGTACCAATTTACACAAACGGGGCCCACATTTTTGGCGCTTCATCTCCTAGGGTTAGATTTTTGGATGTTTAGGGTTTTCCATTGTTTCTCAATAATAAATAGGCCTTTGAGCCTCATTGTAACACAGTTCATAGGCATGTAGCTGCCACATCTCTCCTCAGAGATAAGCTAACATTGCCTGAGCTATCTTACTTCCATTATGTTTGTAAGCATAGTTCAACATTTTTCCATTAATGAAATGAAGTGTTTTTCTGCCACTTCTCTGTGTTTATGATTATATCTTTAAGTTGTTGCATTCTTGTTTAAGTTTGGATCAGTGGTATCAGCGCGCTCTTCTCTTTCTTTGTTTTTCCTTGATGTCCCTAATGAGGTTAGGGTATAAGGAATTAGGGATCAATCTGGTTGAACCACTGCAGGATCAGCCTTGCAAAACCCAACGACCTCACATGGCAGACGAAAATAAAGATGAGGGGGCAGGAGATCCTTTCAAAATGTTGCTCGAAGAAGCTCTCTAGCGAGATAGGAATGCAATGATGGAGAACTTTGCCCAGATCCTTCAACAGCTACCCACATGCGATGCAACTTCATCCAGCAGCCACTCTAGAGGTGCCGCTCCTTTTAAGGTACAAGTTAACTTTGATATTCCCATATTCAAAGGCTTGATAGATGCAGACATCGTAGATAAATGGTTAAATCTATTGGAAGGATATTTTTTAGTTCATGACTTTTCCAATCGGGAAAAGATTACGTTTGCACTTTTCAAATCCGCCCCACACGTTAAGGACTGGTGGGAAACCTACTGTGAACAAAAGGACAAGAGTGAACCCTCACTGTTTTCAACTGCACCCACTTGGAATTATTTTCGAGACGCCATCAAGGAACAATATTACCCTGTCGAGAGCTATGAAGATAAATACATAAAATGGACCACGATACGACAAGGAAGGTACCAAGATGTGTTGGAGTTCACAAATACTTTCCATACCCTTCGCATGAAGGTGGGTATTAAGGACACTGAGCGGCATTTGGTGCTCAAGTACTGCGGCTATCTGCACAAGTACATCCAGGATGAGATAGAGTTCATGGACATTTCCTCACTAGACATAGCATATTAGTAAGCTGTAAAGATTGAGCAGAAGTTTAAACAGAAGAAGCAGGACTTTGGAGTTGTGAATCCAAAGCAAGGAAAAGGTTCCCCCAAACCGCAGAGCAAGTGATCGAGCCAAGACGGGGCTACCCAGGAAAACCCACTGAAGCCACAAGCAAAGAACAACACCGCAAATACGAAGAAGGACACGGGAAAATAGTGTGAGTTCCATAAGAGCTCCACTCACAATATAAGTGAGTGTTGGGCCAAGTAGTCACTTGTGGCTAAGCTGAAGGCTTCCGAATTAGACATAGGTTCCGACTCTAAGTTTGAATCTAATAAGGGGACTAACAAAGGGAAGCAGATCATTGATGCAGAGCCCAGTGCCACCGTGGCCACCACACAGATCCAAAAAATTGAGCCTGAAGATCTATAGGAGGGGGAACACCTCTTCCACTCATAGATTTGGGTGAAGGGTTCTCCGCTACAGTTCATCGTCGACAGTGGGAGCCAAAAGATCTTCATTTCAGCAAAAGTCGTGAAGCGGTTGGGCCTAAAGACTACAACACATCCACAACCGGACACCATTGAGTGGCTTCACCAAGGGCGAGATCTTCGCGTCAACCAGCAATGCCACCTTCCCTATAGCATCAAGCCCTTCACATATGAGGTATTCTGTGATGTTGCTCTGCTTGAAGTTTCTGATGTATTGTTAGGAAAACCATACTTGTGGAAGTGACATGTTGTATTTGAGTCTAGACCTCGCTCTATGATTATTACTTTGGCTAATAAGTTTTATAGGATACCGGAGGTAGCGCCGCCTACTGCCATCTCTTTGATCAGTGCAAAGCAATGCAGTAAGATCATTTCCCAAACCAGGAAATTCATTTTCCTTATGATTCGCCCCCAAGGAAAGAAGAAGGTTGTGGCCACGACTTCCAGGCAAGGCTCCTCTACGTAGTAGAAACAGATGGACAAGGTCGTGGAGGAGTACAGGAACATTTTCACCTCACCCACAGGGGTACCTATCCATTGTCAGGTCAAGCACTCCATCGATCTGACCTTGGGTGCGCCGCTGCCCAATGGAATGATATTTTGATCCTCTGTTATGGAGAACGATGAGATCAAGAGGCAGATTCAGGAACTACTATAGAAAGGGCACATTAGGCCAAGCTCATCACCCTATGGGAGCTCGATTGTATTGGTACTGAAGAAGGATGGGACCTAGAGACTCTGTATTGAATATTGGGCACTAAACAAGATCACTGTCCTGAATAGGTACCCAATCTCGTAGATTGATGACCTTCTAGACCAGCTCAAGTGGGCCAAATATTTTAGCAAGATTGACTTGAAGTTAGGTTATCACCAGATGCCTATCAAACCCTCCGATGTGTGGAAGAATGCCTTCAAACCCAAGGAGGGCCTATTCGAATGGTTGGTCATGTCGTTCGGATTGATGAATGCCCCTGCAACCTTCATGAGAATGATGGACGACATCTTGCGTCCCTTCACCAATGCATTCATGGTGGTGTATCTAGATGACATATTGATCTTCATCCAAAGTTGGGAAGAACACCTCCACCATATTCGGCAGGTCCTTCAAACCATTTGACAACACAAGCTGTGTGCTAACTTGGAGAAATGAACCTTTGGTCTAAAGCAGGTTCAATATCTAGGGTACATCATTGATGAGGAGGGTGTACATGTGGACCCATCCAAGATACAAGTCATTCCATATTGGCCAGCCCCAACCACTCTAACAGAGCTCCGCAACCTTTTGGGTCTTGCCAGTTTTTGCCGCAGGTTCGTGTTGGGGTTCTCTCATATCACTTGGCCTTTAAGTCAATTCTCCAAGGGTGGAGCGAAAACAAAGTTATTTTGGCCGGAAACCCAGCAGCGAGCGTTCTCCGAGTTGAAGAATCACCTCTGTTCTGCACCAGTGCTCACATTACCAGACCTGCAACAACCATTTGAGATTGAGACAGATGCCTACGACTATGCTATTGGGGCAGTTCTTACTCAACATGGGCATCTAGTGGCTTACCACAGTGAGACACTTTTAGAAACAATCCGAAAGTACTGCACTTACGAAAAAGAAATGTATTCCATTATGTAGGCCTGTCGTCAATGGAAGAATTACATTCTGGGGAAGGAAATGGTCATCCACACAGACCAACGGCCTGTATAGTTCATACAGACACAATGGAAGTTGCAGAACGACTGCCATCATAAATGGTCCATGTATCTACAATAGTTCCATTTGAACATTAAGTATAAGAAGTGCAACACCAATAATGTAGTTGATTGCCTCAGCAGACCACTGGTAACGGCGCTGATCAGTGTACTCAACTCCCGTGGGCATGAGACATCAGGGTGGTCGCATGTTTACAAGAGCGATCCAGAACTCGGCAGCATATACCAGACAGTCCTAGAAGGGAAGAAAGTTCCAAATTTTAACCTTCAGGATGCACTGTTATGCCACTTGGGACACATATGTGTTCCTTCAAGTGAGCGTGCCAAGATGATTTGGGAGGCGCACTACAGTGGGGTCGCTGGACATTTTGGAGTAGAGAAAATAGTGGCGGTATTGTAGAAGTATTTTTATTGGCCAAAACTTCATGGGGATGTTGGGAAGTACATTAGATCCTGCATCACCTATGCCATTGCAAAACCAACTATCAAGAAGCAAGGGTTGTATAGTCCTCTACCTACTCCTAGCCGGCCTTGGGAATTTATCTCCATGGATTATATGTCGGGACTTCCTTCTACTAAGCACGACAATGATTTCATTTTTGTGGTTGTCGACAGTTCTCTAAGATGGCCGTCATGGCAGCCTGCAAGAAGAGTATCTTAGCAGAGGCCACTGCTAAGCTCTTATTTGAGTGAATGTGGATACACTTTGGGATCCCATAGTCCATTATCTCAAATCGGGATAATCGATTCCTAAGTGAATTTTGGTCAAGTCTCTGGTCGATGTTGGATACAAAAATCACTAATTCCATGGCTTTCCATCCCCAAACTGATGGCAAAACAGAGGTTGTCAACAGAATGATCGTACACATTCTGCGCATGTACAAATCAAAGAATCCACGCACATGGGATGAAACTCTCCCCTATCTCCAACACAACTACAATAAATCTCTCCACATCTCAACAAGTCACAACCCCTTTCAGGTAGGGTTGGGATTCCAGCTATTAAGCCCCATTGATGTGGCCATACCATTTACAACCACTCAAGTAGATTCGGCTCACGTGCAGTCCGAAGTTGAAAGGGCTAACAACTTCATTGAGTGCATTCAACACATCCTCCAATAGGTCCATGATATATTGGAAAGATTCATTGATAAGTACAAGCAACGACATGATCAACATTGAGTGTCGCACAAGTTCCAAGTGGGCGACAAAGTTTGGCTTCTTTTGCAGAAAGAGCGCCTTGCTGGGCCCCACCACAAACTTCGTTTGCTCCGATATGAGCCATACACCATCACCAAGGTTGTCGTTAAAAATGCCTTCGAGCTTATCATCCCATCATTCCTTGGTCTACACCTAGTGTTAAATGTAGATCGCCTTCGGCCATACTTCCCACCATTGTTGGACACATCTGACATTGCTGAACAACTCACACCAACAGAGCTAAAGCCAGACTGCATGGAACAGGCCACCACTAATTGGATCATGGACGCATAGATCAAGAGAAATCTCTAGTAGAAGATCCAACTATATCGGGTTGTCAAAGCTGGCCAACTTCTTCACTAAGGCAAGTGGCTCACCAGGGACCAAGTTCAACAGAAGTTTCCCCATCTCATGGAGGCACTCAACGCAATGGGAACCATTGCTTCCTAAGGGGGGAGGAATGATCCAGGTGGATATTGGTGGCCACCTGCCTATTCCACTTGGACCCCTGACACTATTTCTTTCAGTTTTTCGGTTTCCTTAACTGTAGCACAATTAACTATTTGTGGCAGTTTTTTTCAGGTCTTGAACTTTCGGAGCCGTTTTGAGGCCCTCAATGATGTTTTAGGGAAAATGGAGATATCATAAATTTTTTATGCTACTTACCTACTAGTTTTGACGTACTCTTTAATATCTTCGAAATGAGGTATTATGATAGCCAAACGAAGATCGTATGCCAAAGTTACGACCCCAAGAAGCTGATGTACCAATTTACCCAAACATGGCCCATAATTTTGGCGCTTCATCTCCTAGGGTTAGGTTTTTTGATGTTTAGGGTTTTCCATTGTTCCTCAATAATAAATAGGCCTTTGAGCCTCATTGTAACACAGTTCAGAGGCATGTAGTCGCCACATCTATACTCAGAGATAAGCTAACATCGCCCGAGCTATCTTCCATTCTATTTGTAAGCATAGTTCAGTATTTTTCCATTAATGAAATGAAGTGTTTTTTTGCTGCATCTCTATGTTTATGATTATATCTATAAGTTGTTGCATTCCTGTTTAATTTCGGATCAGTGCAATTAGAGAGATATGCTCTTTCTTTGTTTTTCTTTGCATGTCCCCAAAGATGTCAGGGTATACAGAATTAGGGCTTGATCTGGTTGAACCACTGCAGGATTAGCCTTGCAAAACCCAGCGACCTCCCATAGTGGAAAATAATAAAGACGAGGGGGCAGTAGATCCTTTCAAAATGTTGCTCGAAGAAGATCTCGAGCGATAGAGGGACACGATGATGGATAACTTTGCCCAGATCCTTCGACGGCTACCCACAAGTGATGCATCTTCATCCAGCAGTAAGTCTAGAGGTGCCACTCCTTTTAACGTACAATTTTACTTCGATATTCCCATATTCTAAGGCGTGATAGATGCAGACATTATAGATAAATGGTTAAATCTATTGGATGGATATTTTTCAGTTCATGACCTTTCCAATCGGGAAAAGATTACGTTTGCACTTCTCAAAGCCACCCCACACATCAAGGACTAGTGGGAAACCTATTGTGAAAAAAAGGACGAGAGTGAACCCTCGCTGTTTTCAGTTGCACCAACTTGGAATTATTTTCAAGACGCCATGAAGGAACAATATTACCCTGTCGGGAGCTATGAAGATAAATACATAAAATGGACCACGCTATGGCAGGGAAGGGACCAAGATGTGTTGGAGTTCACAAATGCTTTCCACACCCTTCGCATGAAGGTGGGTATCAAGGATACTAAGCAGCGTTTGGTGCTCAAGTATCACGGCTGTCGACACGAGTACATCCAGGACGAGATGGAATTCCAAGACATTTCCTGGCTCGACACGACGTATTGGTACGCTGTAAAGATTGAGTAGAAGTTTAAACAAAAGAAGTGGGACTTTGGAGCTACGAATCCAAAGTAAGGAAAAGGCAGCCCCAAACCATAGAACAAGGGACCAAGCCAAGGCGGGGCTATCCAGGACAACCCGCCAAAGCCACAAGCAAAGAACAACACCACAAAGATGAAGAAGGACATGGGAAAATGGTGTGAGTTCCATAAGAGCTCCACTCACAATACAAGTGAGTGTCCGGCCAAGCAATCACTGGTGGCCGAGCTGAAGGCTTCCGAATCAAACGCAGGTTCCAACTCTGAGTCTGAACCCGATAAGGGGATTAACAAAGGGAAATAGATCATTGGTGCAGAGCCTAGTGCCACTGTGACCACCACAAAGATCCAGAAAATTGAGCCGCAGATCCAAAGGAGGGGGAACACCTATTCCACTCACAGATATGGGTGAAGGGTTCTCCGCTGCAGTTCATTTTTGACAACGGGAGCCAAAAGAACCTAATTCCAGTAGAAGTCATGAAGCGGTTGGGCCTAAATACTACAACACATCCACATTCGTACACCATTGGGTGGCTTCACCAAGGACGAGATCTTTGCGTCAGCCAGCAGTGCCGCCTTCCCTATAGCATCAAGCCCTTCACGGATGAGGTATTGTGTGACGTTGCTCCTCTTGAAGTTTTTGATGTATCGTGAGGACAACCATACTTGTGGAAGCGACATGTCGTATATGAGTCTAGACCTCGCTCTATGAATATTACTTTGGCTAATAAGTTGTACAGGATACCAGAGGTAGTCCCACCTGCCGCCATCTCTTTGATCACTTCAAAGCAATGCAGTAAGATCATTTCCTAGACCAGGAAATTTGTTTTCCTTATGATTCACCCCCAAGGCAAGAACAAGGTTGTGGCCATGGCTTTTAGGCAAGGCTCCTCTGCACAACAACAATAGATGGACAAGGTCGTGGAGGAGTACATGGACATTTTCGCCTCACCCACAGGGGTACCTCTGCACTGTCAGGTCAAGCACTCCATTGATCTGACCCCGGGCGCGTTGTTGCCCAATGGACCTATCTATCGATGCTCTGTTATGGAGAACAATGAGATTAAGAGACATATTTAAGAACTACTGCAGAAAGGGCACATCAAGCCAAGCTCATCACCCTATGGGAGCTCGATTGTATTGTTACAGAAGAAGGATGGGACTTGGAGACTCTGTATTGACTATTTGACGCTGAACAAGATCACTGTCTCGACTAGGTACCCAATCCTTCGGATTGATGACCTTCTGGATCAGCTCAAGGGGGCCAAATATTTCAACAAGATTGACTTAAATTCAAGTTATCACCAAGTGTCTATCGAACCCTCCAATGTGTGGAAGATTGCCTTCAAATCCAAGGAGGGATTTTTCGAATGGTTGGTCATGTCGTTCAGATTGACGAACGCCCCTACAACCTCCATGAGATTGATGTACGACATATTGCATTCCTTAACCAATGCATTCGTGGTGGTGTATCTAGGTGACATCTTGATCTTTAGCTAGAGTTGGGAAGAACACCTCCACCATATTCGGCAGGTCCTTCAAACTCTTCGACAACACAAGTTGTGTGCTAACTTGGAGAAATGCACCTTTGGCCTGACCCAGGTTCAATACCTGGGGTACATCATTGATGAGGAGGGTGTACATGTGGACCCATCCAACTACAAGTCATTCAAGATTGGTCAGCCTCAACCACTCTAAAAGAGCTCTGCAGCTTTTTGTGTCTTGCCAATTTCTACTGTAGGTTCATATTGGGGTTCTCTCATATCGCTTGGCCTTTAAGTCAAGTCACCAAGGGCGGAGCGAAAACAAAGTTCTTTTGGTCAGAAAAATAGCAATGAGCATTCTCTGAGCTGAAGAATTTCCTCTGTTCTGCACCAGTGCTCACATTACCAAACTTGAAACAACCATTTGAGATTGAGACAAATGCCTCTGACTATGCTATTGGGGAAATTCTTACTCAACATGAGCATCTAATGGCTTACCACAGTGACACACTTTGAAAAAAAGTTCGAAAGTACCCAACTTACGACAAAGTATTGTATTCCATTGTGCAGGCCTGTCTTCAATGGAAGCATTACATTCTGGGGAAGGAAATAGTCATCCACATAGATCACCGGCCTCTACAGTTCATATAGACACAAGGGAAGTTGCAGAATGATCGTCATCAGAAATGGTCCACCTATCTCTAATAGTTCCATTTGAACATTAAGTATAAGAAGGAAACACCAATAATGTCGTTAATTGCCTTAGTAGACCACCAGTCATGGTGTTGATCATTGTGCTCAACTCTTGTGGGCACGAGACATCAGAGTGGCCACATGTTTACAAGAGCGATCCAGAATTCGGTAGCATATATCAGACAATCCTGGAAGGGAAGAAAGTCCCAAATTTTCACCTTCAGGATGCACTGTTGTGACACTTGGGACACATATGTGTTCCTTCAAGTGAGAGTGCCAGGATGATTTGGGAGGCACACTATAGTCGGGTCATTGGACATTTCGGAGTAGAGAAAACAATGGCGGTATTGCAGAAGTATTTTTATTGCCCGAAACTTCATCAGGATGTTGGGAAGTACATTAGATCCTACATCGCCTACGCCATATCCAAACCAACCATCAAGAAGCAAGGCTTGTATACTCCTTTACCTACTCCTATTCAGCCTTGGGAATCTATCTCCATGGATTATATGTCAGGCCTTCCTTCTACTAAGCAAGGCAACGATTGCGTTTTTGTGGTCGTCGCCAGATTCTCTAAGATGACCATCATGGCAACTTGCAGGAAGAGTATCTCAGTAGAGGCCACTGCTAAGCTCTTATTTGAGCGAGTGTGGGTACGCTTTGGGATCCATTATCTCAGATCGAGACAATAGATTGTTGAGTGCATTTTGGTCAAGTCTCTAGTCGATGTTGGACACAAAACTCACTAAGTCCACGACTTTCCATCCCCAAATTGATGGCCAAATAGAGGTTGTCAAGAGAATGATTGTACACATTCTCCACATGTACAACTTGAAGTATCTACGTACATGGGATGAAAGTCTCCCAAATGTCTAACACAGCTACAACAGATCTCTCCACAACTCAATAGGCCACAACCCCTTTCAGGTAGGGCTGGGATTTCAGCTATTACGTCCCATTGATGTGGCCATACCATTTACAACCAATCAGCTAGATTCAGCCCACGTGCAGTCCGAAGTTGAAAGGGTTAACAACTTCATTGAGCACATTCAACACATTCACCAACAAGTCCATGATATATTGGAAAGATCCAATGCTAAGTACAAGCAGCACCATGATCAACATCGAGTGCCACACAAGTTCCATGTGGGTGACAAAGTTTGGCTTCAGTTGCAGAAAGAGTGCCTTACTGGGCCCCACCACAAGCTTTTCCCACTCTGATATGGTACATACACCATCACCAAGGCCTTCGGTGACAATGCCTTCGTGCTCAACATCCCACCATTCCTTAGTCTATACCCAGTGTTCATTGTAGATCGCCTTCGTCCATACTTCCCACCATTGTTGGACACATCTGATATTGCAAAACAACTCACACCAACAAAGCTAAACCCAGACTTCATGGAACAAGCCACCACTGATCGGATCATGGACGCACAGATTAAGAGCATTTTCCAGCAAAATATCCAACTATATCAGGTTATCAAAGTTGGCCAACTCCTTCACCAAGGCAAGTGGTTCACCAGGGACCAAGTTCAGTAGAAGTTTCCCCATCTCATGGAGGCATTCAACGCAATGAGGACCATTGCTTCCTAAGAGGGGAGGAATGATCTAGGTGGATATTGGTGGCCACTTACCTATTCCAATTGGACGCCCGACACTGTCTCTTTCATTTTTTTGGTTTCCTTAATTGTATCACAATTTACTATTTTTGGCAGTTTTTTGGGTCTTGAACTTCTGGAGCCATTTTGAGGCCCTAAACTGTGTTTTTAGGGAAAACAGAGAGATCAGAAATGTCCCAAAGAGAATAGTTCGTTTGTTTTCGACCTTCTCTTCATGATCTTCGAAACGAGGTATTATGATAGCTAAACGGAGATCGTATGCCAAAGCTACGACCCTAGGAAATTGATATACCAATTTATGCAAACGGGGCCCACAGTTTTGGCGCTTCATCTCCTAGGGTTAGGTTTTTGGATGTTTAGGGTTTTCCATTGTTTCTGAATAATAAATAGGCCTTTGAGCCTCATTGTAACACAGTTCAGAGGCATGTAGCCGCCACATCCCTCCTCAGAGATAAGCTAACATCGCCCGAGCTATCTTACTTCCATTCTGTTTGTAAGCATATTTCAGTGTTTTCCATTAATGAAATGAAGTGTTTTTCTGCCGCATCTCTATGTTTACGATTATATTTGTAAGTTGTTGCATTCCTATTTAATTTCGGATCACTCGAGCCTAAGAGCAAATGTTCAACATGGGTGCCAATGACAACAAGGTACTATCTCGGGAGCCCATGATAAGGTAGGATCCTACAACACAAGTTATGACACTTCTAAGCAGTGATAAGGTTTCATGTCACATCTTGGTGGGGTCGATCCTAGGGCCAAAACAGAAAAGGAAACAGATAAATGCAAAATTTAGGTGGGAAACCTAACCTATATGCCACTTTCGAGAACCAATGCCTGTTAGTTTGGATCAACCATAAAAATACCCAATGGAGAAGTCTTCAAAGTTCTATAAACATAATTAGGAACACTAGGCAAGAAGTTAATACATCCCATATATAAAATTTAGATAAAAACTTGTTTTATTGAATACAAAACTTGAAAATACGTACCTTATATATACAATATGTTATAGGGAATTACTCAGCCTTGTGACTTATGCATAATAGTTCTTGAGGACAAGCCCCTTGTTGGACTTAGGCCAAGGACTCCTTTGGTAGCTGAAATTCATGGCTTCAAAAAATTCCTCCTGCGAAGGCAACTCAACTTCCAAGAAATCATGACAACTAGAAGGATGAAAAGAGATAATTAAGGGGTCCCATGTACCCATAGGATAAATCACTTAATCAACTATTGGGACCAAGTCTTGAGAAGGAAAATAATAGTTCAAAGGATCCTTCTCATAAGCAATTGAATATTGAGGATATAATTCCACATAGTTCACCTATGGCAGGGCAGAGTCTACTTGAACACTTGGAACATACTAAGGGGTATTCTAAAATAAATTCGAATTAGGGGGGTGATTATTAGACACAAGTTGATCAATAGTGACAATACTTCCGTTATGAGGAAAATACATTACTTGAAAGAGTGAAGACACCACAACATTCATAACATAGACATAATCATGCCCAAGTAGCATATTAATGTCTAAAGGGTGATCAGCCACCACCATATCGATTAAGACAACCTTCCCACCTAAAGTAATAGGCAGTTGAGGAAGAACACCCATAGATTCACCAGGTCTTCTATCGTAGGCTAACAATTGACTATCAACTGCCAACAACTTCGGAGAACCCAAAGCTTTCCAGTTCGAGGAGGATATAATACTTGTAGAAGATCCTTCATCCACCATACATCGATATATATTTGTGGAACTAATCCTAACTCTTATTTGGAAAGGTGCAACAGAAGGAAGATGAGGCTCGACAAGATTATCCCAATCAAAGGAGACACTCCTAGAACTTGGAGGGGGTAGAATCGAAGAGACTGGCATGCCCCCTAGACCAGAAGACTCTGAACTAGAAATCAGGAAGACTCTGTTGTTAGGAACTTCACCCACCAAAATAGGAGTGGAATCGACCAAAGATTCCACTGCTTGCCCACTTCATCAACCAATCGCTGACTAGATTTTTGAGAAAACATAACAGATTCAGAAGTAGAAGAACCTTTAGACTCTGATCATAACCTTTGTACCACTGAAATAACGAGGAACAAATGAGTAATATGTTCTCCCTTACATATCTTACAAGAGAAATTAAGTTTAAATCTTCTCTGCTAAGGTTTCTCATCAACATCCATTCCCCCAACATGACTAGCAAGGGTTGGTGCAGAGTCTCCAACATGACTTGCAGAGGTTAGTGAATCTTTCCTCGAGAGAGATAGGACTTATGCCCCTAGTCCTACTCACAGAAGCAAGTGATTCAATAGGAATATGACTCACAGAGGTAGGTGATCCATTGCTAGTATGACTTGCAGTGACTAGACTTAGTCCCCCAGCATGACTCGCAGCGGTTGAAGGCTCATCTCCAACATGACTTGCAGAGGTTGGTGATGCATTGCTAGTATTAATTGTAGTGAATAGACTTATGACCCTAGCGTGACTTGCAATGGCTGAAGGCTCATCTCCAACATGAATTGAAGAGGTTGGTGATGCAATGCTAGTATGACTTGTAGTGACTAGACTTATGCCCCCACCGTGACTTGCAGCAGCTGAAGGCTCATCTCCAACATGACTTGTAGAGGTTGATGATGCATTACTAGTATGAAATGTAGTGACTAGACTTATGCCCCCAGCGTGACTCGTTGTGGTTGAAGGCTCATCCCCAACATGACTTGTAGAGGTTGGTGATGCATTACTAGTATGACTTACAGTGACTAGGCTTATGCCCCCAACGTGACTTGCAGCGGCTGAAGGCTCATCTCCAACATGACTTGTAGAGGTTAATGATGCATTTCTAGTATGACTTGCAGTGACTAGAATTATGCCCCCAATGATACTTGTAGTGGCTGAAGGCTCATCTCCAACATGACTTGCATAGGTTGGTGATGATTCACGGAGAGAACCATTCTTCTTCTTATTCTTCCTCTTTCTCTTCATTTTATATTTATTATTACAAGATGGAGGAGAAATAGGAAGCCTATATTTCTCTTGTGAATAAGATGAACAGTTAACACCCATTTTATGCCCTTGAAATAAAGCATTCATCTGAGAAGCTTCAATAACATTTGGAATTTTCAGAGTGGACCACAACCAAACTTGTAGTTCAACATCGAATCTAGGAATATTCAAAGTGACCGTCAAGGGGGTACCAACATTTCCAAAGAAAGGAAAATCACAAGGATCCCCTTTTGGAGGACTCCCTTGGTTGGCCTCCACAGGAATCTTGGTCATACCCAACTTATACACAGATCCTTCCCTTGTGGGATTGTTCAAATGGCTTTTAAATTAAGAGAGATGCACAATCAAAACCTTTTCCCTTAAGGAGGCAACTCCACAATTTCAAAAGAAAGATCAAAAGCCTTTCAAGACCAATGGAGTGGTTGGACAGTCACTGAGAATCAAAGGTCCAAAAGTGATAAGACAAGTCCACCTAAATCCAGCCAGCTAAATACAAAGAGAAAAGATCACTCCACTATAAAGTCCTAAAGATACAACCAAACAAGAAACTTCCAAGTATTTCTGCTCTGAGTGGTTAGGACTTGACACCAAAATACAAGAAAGTGAAGTAAAGGACCTCCCAAAGGTAATTTGGGATGATAAGGGCCAAACCTACCAACGAAGGTATCATACGCAATTACACTGACCTCCAAAAAATAGCCTTTGTCGGTGCAAGTACCCGAGCTTTGAAAGGGAACCCTCCAAAAGTATTATGAAATTGATGTAACGTCCGCCTCAGGCACCATGGGAATTCCCCCCTGCGGTCACCTATGTGGTCCCTAGGAAAGGCAACTAAGGTCGCTGTTTTGTAATTAGAAGCCGAGAAGAAAAATAGTGGGAACGTGATCCAACAAGTAGGAGAGGGGTTATCTCTCTTTCCTTATCTTCACATGTCCTCATGCTTAACTCATGTGTTAGAAGACCTTTCTCGGACAACTTAACGAGACTAGATTTCCACTCTTTAGTAAACTTCTATACTTTCAGTTCAAGTGGCCTTGGAGAGTTTACTCTCCACACACCTATTCCAAGGCCCTAATGTCCTAGATTAGTTGATGTATCTATGACAAAAATAAAAGCTAGTTCATTTTAACTAAGCACTTATTTTAAGTGGCTGTCATTTTGGACATAGGGAAACAGAAGTGCAACTGATGGTGTTTGGACATGAAATAAATCAATAGAAAACCTAGCTACATGAAAATGAAACTCATTTTATTCAATTAAAAGTGATTTCTACAAAGGTTCTATGAGGAAATTAATTAAGTAAAAATTCCTTTTATTTATTTATTTTGTATTCACAAATTCAACATCTATCGAAAGAGGCTAAAATGCTTAAAATTAAAACTACCTTAATGCATACTAAAATGCCTAAATGCAAGATTCTATTGAATGCTCTAAACAAACAAATGTGTTCTTTTCAAAGACCAGAAGCCAAAATTTGACAAACAAGGAGAAACAAATATCCAAGAAAAGATCTCCTAAACAAAGCAAATGTCAACCTCAAGCAAAGATTTGGACACTTGTTGAAAAACAAAAAAGACCAAAAAAACAAAAACCAAAGAAAATAAAGGCAACAAACAAATGTTTTTTCTCTCTTTATGTTTTTAATGACTTATGACAAAAGTTTCAAGAAGGCAAAGCAATCAATCAATTTAAGATCAAAATCAAGCTAAAAGACTCCAAACTTCACAAGACATAAACAATCACCAAGATGACCAAAATAAAGTGAATAAGAGACCAAAAGACTTGAACAAATTGACTTGAAAGATACATAAAAGGTTCAGAAAGATTTTAGAGAACCAAAATCCTTCACATAACCAAAATAGCAAAGACCCTTCTCAAATAATAAAAAAGAAACCAAATGAGTCAATTTCGAGAATGCAAAGAAAAGTTATGAAAATATTGGATTATAAGAAACTTGAGAACCAACTTACTGTCGCAAAATCATAGAACAACCAGACACTTCACAAAGAAGGTCTGATACCTAAATTTCAAATGCAAAAACTCCCAAAAAAAGTGAACCCTAGGTTGACAAAACATTTTTGCAAAAGGAGATAAAGAAACGAACACCAACAAGAAACAAGACCATTCTAGACTGTATATGACTTCAAGAAAGCAAAAAAAACTAGGCTACACCCATGTTTGAAGGCAAAACTTTAAAAATTAAAAAATTTCCAAATATATGTCACTGTGTAATAATAGACCCGCGTATACACATGGCTATTTCCAAAGAAACTTGCGTAAATGATGGTTTGTTTGGAAGAAACCACATATGTACACTTTTGTGTACAATTAAAAAATCGTATATATTTATATAAAAAATAGGGAAAAATAAAAAAGACACACCCAATCCGAAGATTAGACTAATTGCCTAGACTGCAAATGAGTCAACAATACTGGAAAAATCAAGAAATAAGAAAGAAAAACCCAGATCAAGGGAAAAACAACCGTTCTAGGATATATGTGACTGTATTACCCAGTGGAGTCGCCAATTCTGTTGGCGGGGAAAAATTCCCTAAGGTAAGGGTTGACAAGGCTGAGCTCGACAGATCGAAGGTAGATAATGAACAAGAAGCATACGTTCAAGAAAGCAAACTATACAAACTACCAAAGTTGGGTTTGAGAGGAGTACCCATAGGTCCTATGTTTGATGTCGATCCTGTAGAGTCCAAACCCTTTGCTTCCTCCCAAATGAGCAGACCTGCAACACAGTTCAGAGAAGCATATACATAGCAAGTAGTTCAAAGTGCGTGCATAATAAACGTGTTAAACAATCAAGCATAAACATATAAATCATGACATATTACACATGAATCATAAAAACAAGAGATCATAACATATCGAAAATGAGACAGAGCTTCTTTATTGACATCAACAAAGAGTAGTGGAGAGATACAACCTGATCCAACCACGGCGCCAACGAAACCTTCGTCTAGATCCGTCCAACCCAAGCCTCAAAGATCACCTCTCAAGCATGTGAAAAAGGATGCCATATAATGAAGGATGAACATCTATGCAAGGAAATAGGGGTTTCTTGTGACTGGGAGTGCATGAGGCACACAGAAAATCAGATTTGATATGGGGAGAAAAATACTATAATGTTGATATCCTATCTCCTTGATGTCATTAGGCCTTCCCATGAGGTGTATAAATACCACTAGAACAATCAATTCAGTTAGGCAACGGGCTCCAGTAGGTGGGATTTCGGTGAAACCCGTAAACCCCGCCCAAAAAATAGGATATATTTTTTTTTCATATTTTAAATCATATATGTGGGTTCTGTATTATGGTACCCACGTGTGTACGCACTTTTTACAGGGCAAAGTCGCGTATGGAATTCAATTTTTTTTTTTAAAATAAATGATCAAGTTTGTATGGGAAAGGGTTGCCCAAGGCCACACCAGAGCATCAGAACTACATGAGTGATGAATGATGTTATAACATACATTTCATTCTCCTTCACCTTTGTACTTCAAAGACATAAGTGATGAACTGACACTTGTATCATGTGCAAACATGTAGTACAATTTGCAAAATACATGTTCAATTACATGACCTATCATGACCCAGGCAAACCCTATACTTGCCAACAGTTTATAACACACTCTTTGGACAAGTTTACATTAGATCATATGAGAAACCAATACCCCAACTATCAACAAAAAGGGCCAAAAGCATCATCATGTTGCTTTCAGAAGTGATGGAAAACACAACATCACGTTTACAATCATTTCACAACATATGATTTACAAAAAAGTGGCCACGACAAGCTACTATATCTAATAAAACCATCTCTCACTCATCAAAGTGAATGGGTCTTCATTCTAGAGTTGATTCTCTTGTTGAAAAGCTTCATTGGTTGGTTCCTACACATGCGCTTTTTCCTTCTTGAGATGCTGCTATAGATGGGGATCCCAACATGTGGCTCTCTGATGTCCACCTTTGTTGCAATGACTGCAAAAATTCTTCTTCCTCTAGACCTGCTTAACCTTGTTCCTTCCTTGACGTGAAGAAGGTATTTCATGTCTTGTCCTCTTTCTTGCTGCCATTCTATTCCAACACTCGACATCCACATGGTTATACAAGCCATAAAAAACTACATGTTTTTCTATGCCACAAGTTTTTTTCACTATTACCAATTTGCTTGTAATCAAAATGAACTTTAGAATACCGAGACATTTTATACCTCACTTTGTTGTCTCTAGTGCAGTCGTCATGATGAGAGCTTGTCTTACCTTTTCTTTTGCAATGTGAATTGTCATGTGAAGATTGTGATGTGTTCCTATAATTATCTTTCCTTGATGATTTTTATAATGGCTTGGATTCTTTCCCTTAAGAACCCCTTGCTTTTTCTTCCTTCAAGCATTCTCTTTCAGTGTACCCCAATCCTGAAATGGTTACCTCAAGGCTTCCAACATAAATAGAATAATGTGCAAATGAAACTGAAGAACTATCAACATTGCTTACCTCTGCTATCGATTATGAAGCAGGTGATTATGTCTTCACTAAGCCTTTGTTGCACTTCAACTTTTCCAAGGCCTCTTCTGTGGCTCATAATTGAAGATGCAATATGTGTTTATCCTCTTCTACTTCTTGTAGAAGTCTCCTCAATTCAACATTCTCTTCTTGAAGGCTCTAATTGATCTCCTCATTTGAATCATGAGAAGAATATGAAGAATAATATTCAATCGAATATGGAGATGGAGCATCATCTTCTACTCTCTCTTTCTCCTTTTCCACTTTTTCCATTTTCTCCTCGTAATCTACATACATTATATCTACCATGCTTCGCATCCTATAGAAGGCCTCATATTGATCTTTGTGATCCTCCATTTTCTTTCTTGTTCACGTTCAATCTCTAGTTATCATTCACACTCGCAATTTGCATTAGCAAGAAGACTGCTTTGATACCAAACTTGATCCAGATTCTCTTAGCTACCAGAATTAACCAAGATGTTTTACTTATGTGATGTTAGAAGAATTGCATGTGAAAGAGTACGAAAAAACACATGTGCATAATTTAAAGGAGTGGAAACATAATGAAAACCATCAAATCAAAGAGTACACACAACTTGATAATGAAGTTCACCTAGTGTGGGTTACGTCTCCGGGCCTGATGTCAAGATTGGGGAGGCCGCTTCATTAGTTACGGAAAAATGATGATGAACACATGATGTGTTCTTTGTCAATACAAGGAAAAACTCCCTTAAATAGAGTGGCACGTCTCTCCACCAGACACTCTTCTATAATAACTCTTACTTATAAAAATCTCTCCTTCAACATGATGAAATAACAAACTCTCACGTGAAGTGGCATAAGAGGATCCTCCAACAAAATGGAAAGCAAGGATCTCAACATCAAATCATCATCTCAACAAAAATCAAATGAATACATGGAAACAATGCATCTTATACCTACAAGTCTGGGGACGACCTGAAAAATCAGATACTCGGATGAAGGAACTTCTTGTACCATCGCATTCCTTGCAAAAAATGTGAAATATGATTGTAAAATCGAACCCTTTCTGACTTGGTCAAACATGGTCTCCCCAGGAATCTCAAAGATTCCTCAAATATTCTCTTTTTTAGGTTTACTAAAATTGAGCTACTCAGATGAAGACATTGATCATGCCATCACATTCCTTGTGAAAAACTAGTTCAAATGAGTATAAACTCGACATATTTCTGACATCTTCAAAATTATGCCCCTAGGGAATCTTAAAGGTTCCTCATAGAGAATATTCTTTGAAATATTCTCTAACATATACTCTAAAAATATTCCAAGAATCTTCTTGAGATTCATGTCTTCATTGGATTGCTTGTGCCCTCATCTTTCATGTATTCTCCATGGTTCTCCATGGTTCCCTTTGAACCATTTGAATGACATTTTATAACAAAGTGTGAGGGTGAATATGACAAAGTGTGTGGTTGGAATGATGGTTGAAATAGTCATATTAAGTTACTTATTGTTGGGTAGGTTTTGGGTTCAAAACCCATGGGCTCCCAATTTTTCTTTAATATGGGTTTAGAGCCTAATTTTGGTTTTAATATAGTTTTCAAACCATATAATATATGGAAATCATATGTTTGTATTGTAACGACTCCCAAAACCATGAGAACAAGACAAAAAAGAAGGTTGCACCATGCCAAGGCCACTTGGGCCTAATTTAAATGCCATGTGGCACCAAAATATTGGGCCATGTAGCAGGTTCTCAGTGGTCCACATCATATGCCACTTTTGCCACCTACTTGCCATGTGTCAACTTGTGGTGTTTCCACATCACCTGCTCATGGGTCCACCTAGTTTGCTGGATGGGATGCCACATTAGTTCTATGGGTCCCACCAGGCTTGCTGACTTAACTTCCACGTTTCATTTGTACGGCCTACCACATGGCAGACTGTTGACTTTGACTTTAACTCTTTTTTTTGGGTACAAACTTCAAACTACAATAACTTTCTCATACAGACTTGGATTGAGGCGTCATTTATGTTGGTGGAAATATCTTGCCAAGCTCTACGACTTGGTGTTCGTTTAATCAAATTTTGAACATTTTTATTTTTGAAGCTTGCTAGAGCCACCTCGATCAACAAACAAATGTTTTTTCTCTCTTTATCTTTTTAATGACTTATGACAAAAGTTTCAAGAAGGCAAAGAAATCAATCAATTTAAGATCAAAATCAAGCTAAAAGACTTGTTGCACAAAAATTTTCACTTTGACATTCTGCAATCAATGTTAGTCTATCACCACTCATACCTTCCTCCTTTGCAAGTCTTAAACCTCAGTTCTTCATATCAAGCCCTGAAAATAAGAGAAAGACCTTAAAAATCTCTAAAACTCTGGTTCCGCACTTTCTCTTAGCATTACCTATGGTATCGCACCTATTGGTCATGTCCCCTGCGCACCTGACCACTTTTTATCTGTGTTATGGGTGCGGACCACTGTAAAAGTTAAAAAGGCGCAAGTACATTCTTAAAAACTCACTTTGAGTCATTTCTTGAAGCTTCTAGAGGGAATCTTGATGTGGCAAGTTCACTCCTTGAGGGTTCATGCATCCCATACCTTAAGGAGCTAACCCCTTGATGTGAGGAGCTTATCCCTTTGAAGGAGGACTCTATCCCTTCAATGGTGGACCTGTAACCTCCTTCCTTTGCACTATAAAATGAAGCATTGGGCTGGTTACTTGGGAGGTTGAAAGCTGAATATTTTTTAGGGTAAATGCTGTCTGGAAACTTAGTCTTCCTTAATTGAGCTTTTGAGAGGAGAGATCTACATACCTTTTGATCTCATTTGGAAGAGAGTGAGGCTTGTCAAAGTAGAGGAGATTCCTGTTTGGAACCCTGGGAAGAGCTTGTACAGCATCAAGGCACCAAAGGTTGTAAAGTTCTTCTATTTCAAAGTTAATACAATCAAGTTTATTTTTCTCAATAAGCTGTGTTTTGTGGTTTATTTCATGGATTCCTTGATCACCATGATGAACATGATTTATTATATTAGCTATGCAGGTGTTATTTGATGTGTGCTTGTTTGTCATTGCATATTCTTAAAAGGAAACTCTTTTGGAGCTGTTGGAGCATGGCTGCCACAAACTAGCGTTGGACCTAAGGTAGGGTCTAAAACACCTCTTTAGTTTTTATTAATGAATCGCAATATGTTTAGAGAAAGGTAGATTTGCTTGTCCTGCTTGTTGCTAGATATCAGTTGATACTAGGGAGATCAGTCTTGTCCGTAAGAACGATTTATCCGGCCAACAAATTGGTGACTCAGCTGGGGAATTGGATTTGGTTTTTTAATTTTCCTTTGCCTTTGACTTGAGAAACTTGATTTTTGTTTCTGGTTTTTGCTTGATGTGTGTGGGATTGGGTAGTTTTTAGGTCCTGGATTGTTTTTTGTTTTTAGAAATTTTTAAGAGGACCGCACGTTCTGTTTATATTACAGTGCAGACCTCTCCGCACTGTTTCTTTACTGCACAGAGTGGTACCACATCTGGTTTTACTAGAAGCCTTTGGACCCTGTAAAATTTTTTGAAAAACCTAAAATCTTTTCGTCCAGTTAAGTTTAGGATTAGTTTATTACTTTTAGTCTCTGCCCAGATATGCATATATCCTATCAAAAGTCTCTCGTGAGTAAGTTCCATTGGTGTTTTGTTTTAGATGAATTTATAGAAGTTTTGCATGCCTGGATTGGTCTTCACTCGGTCTTTGTAGTGACTTAAAGATTAGAAGCCTAAGAAACCTAGATCACCCTGGTATCTTTTTCCTTCTTGATGAGTCTGGCTAGTTTGTGAAATCTTCCCTTGGTGAGAAATAGATTTCATTTCTCTTTGCAAATCTTTGAACGAACTTGATCATAAGTTGTGAATTTCATTTTTATAAAAGAAAACATAGCTAGGTGTTTTTTGATTGATTTGTTATTCTGAACGAATTAATCCTTAGTTTACTGAATAACTAAGTAAAACATCCTCAAAAACATTTGAAGCTTTTATTTCAATTAGGTTTTTAGAAGTTTTAGATATCAAGATTAGTTTTTCATAGTTTTGAGTGTATTTTCTAGAAATCATAGATTCTCTTTTGAAAGAATTGTTTTCTGTAGTTTTGAGTGTTGAAAAAAAAGGGATTTATTTTGTGAGCATAATTAGTAGCTTCGTTTTGAGTTTATTGAAAAAGAAAAAAATATTTTATTTTCATGTATATGTTGAAGGAAAATATTTGTTTTTCAAGGAATTGCATTCTCAACTCTTTCTTTAGCTAGAGATTCATTGAAAAGAAAAACGAATTGTTTATCATCTTAGGTTTATTTTTTAGTGTTTTTGGAGTCGAGTCTTCACACCATAAAAGTTTCATCTCCATACCTATTGACTTAAGAAACAACCAATAAAAATAACACTTAATTAAAACTTATCTAGCAATCTTTTTATTTCTAGGGCTCTTATCACCAATATAGATTAGGCTAGTATCTTGGAGTAGGGAGTAATTAACTCTCCAATATAGTTAAAACAAACAAGTAGCTGTATCTTGTGGTAGGAAATAAATCCAATTGTAATTGATATAATCTGGGAAGCTCCTCTTAAAGGAGTCAATCACGAGATCATGTCCGAACCTTTGAGACAATCAAGTCTGTCTCATTGGGAAAGATAGAAGATTTGCACGTATTAAAAACGGTAAACCTCGGATTAACCATTGTTGAGGAGCCTGGGATCACTTGTTGGTAAATCTCAGATTAATCATGTCGAGAAGCCTTCAAGGGGATTGAGCTTTGCTACTTTTCCCTTGCACGTAGATCGGATCGTAGACTGTCCCCTAGTTGTATTTGTCATTGCTAGTGACCTTAGTGACCATAATCTTAAGATTCTTTCCTAAGGTGACGGTGAAGGACGGGTCTCACTGTACCTGGAACAGACATCGACTAGACTCACTTGGGCTCTCTGTGGGGTTCTCTTCACTCAAGACGGTTTTGTGAAGAAACTTGTGCCAGTCTGTTTCATTAAGCAGGTTGTCGGGGTAACTGTTCCAACCGCCATTTCTGTATTGAATTCTGTGACGTTGGATTTCATCACCAACTAGTGTTTTCTGTACGGAAAGTTACTATTTGTGTGTGGTTTGAACTCTTAGATTGTTAGGCGTGTGATTCAATTGTTTGGTTCTTTAGAGACTTTAGGTGGTTTTATTGAGATTTTCTTTGTTTGCGTGTGAAGTGATTAAATATTTAATCGTGGCTGAATTACCGAGACAATCTCGTAGACTTCGGGGGCAGCCACCCGAATATACACCAAGTCAGCTTGAAGGGCTGATGTAACACCTAGTGACAGTAGAGTTGGGTCACCAGAGGTCGGAGAATCATCTTTAATTATTCACCTTGATTATCAAGTTTCAGCAACAGAGTATATTTCTGAACCAATTTCATTTTCCGAAGTTACTGGTAGCATTTCTCCTACTAGTGA
Source organism: Pinus taeda (assembly GCA_000404065.3). Lineage (NCBI taxonomy): Eukaryota > Viridiplantae > Streptophyta > Pinopsida > Pinales > Pinaceae > Pinus > Pinus taeda. The sequence continues at coordinate 28,379 of APFE030486876.1, read as the reverse complement.
ATTAATTGAGGAACCTGAAATTTCTGAACCTGAAACTGAACTTGATGCTACTCCATCCTCAGGATTTTCTTCTCCAGCTTCTAGTGGTCCTGGTTCACCCAGGGTAGGAAGTGTCATTACCCAAAATCTTCCTTTTGGACTCATTTCTATTGAAGAACTTGTTAGTCTGGACGAAGATATAACTCTCCCTGAAAATCAACCAACTTTAGAACTTAGGGAGCGTTAATCAATCTTCTACAATCCTTTTAGAAGTGACTCTTGGTACGTATCATTGACAAAATTTTTAGAAAATCGGGGCCTTGCTTCTTCACCACCTTGTATTCCTTTCATCCTACGCCCAGAGGTTATTATCCTCCTTCGAATATGTCAAAACAGTCATCCATGTTTTCCCAAACTCCGGAAACAATTTTATATGGTGGTCCTTTTGTTCCTTCTGGGTATCAGTCACTTTCTGGTACTTTTTCAGGAGCGTCTCCTCAACCCATTGAACATGGGGTATCATTTGGTAATAACGGAACTCCTCCGTTGAACGTAGAAGAAATTCTTATGATGTCTGGTGCTATTCCAAATCCGCAACCTCACGGTAGTTAGTTACCGCCTGGAGGGCAACCTCAAGGTAGTCAGTTACCGCCTGGAGGGCAACCTCAAGGTAGTCAGTTACCGCCTGGGGGGCAACCTCAAGGTGCTCAATTACCGCCTGGGGGGAAACCTCAAGGTAGTCAAATATCGCCTTGGGGGCAACCTCAAGGACAATACATACCTCAAGGTCAACCCCAGTTTCAGTACGTGCCTCAAGGTTATCAACCTCAAGGTCAGTACCCAACTCAAGGTTTCCAACCACCTTCTGGTCAACCATTTGTTCAAGGAACTGGAAATGTACCTTTCAATTATTAGTCCTACACTCAACCTAGTTATGGTCCTCAATATGCTCAACCTTTTATGGGTCCATACCCCGGAATGAGCGTGGTATGGGATTCATATCAATAGACTTTGCAACCCAATGTGCAGTTGTCATCTCAACCTGGACAACCTTTGGTTTCTGGTCCAACCCAGCAACCCATCCAGCCTACTATTCAAACTTTTGCACCTGGTGTAGTTCATCAGTCTGGGCCTAGTTCGCCTCGAACTCCGCCTCAAATGACTGCTGCAACTGCTGCAGCTTCTGTTCAATCTACCCCACCTACTTCTGGAGTATCAACAACTTCGGTTTCTACTGTTCCTGTATCAACTCCTCAGACCTCTTTACCACATTTTGGACCTACAATTCAGACTTTGGTTCAGATGCCTGTAGGACAACCTGGTCCGAGTACGATTGCCACAAGTCAACCACAATTCACTTATCAACCGTACTAGGGACAGTATCAATACGGTCCTGCTGTGCAAAACCCAATTTATCAGTATCAACCATACCCTGGGTATACTTATCAGCAACCTCAACCCCATAAACCCCAGTTTGGTTTGGTTAATCCTGGTTTTCTGGGAGGATATAATATTCCTAATGCAAATCCAATTCCAGGTTATCCTGGATATCCTCCTCCTGGAGCTGGTCTTGTGACCCAAGGTTTTCGAGACCCTAATCGTCAGTTACCATTTATTGCAACTTCAGATTTACCTGATTTGTCACGCCTTACGAACGATCCAATTTATTATCTTCCGTATTGGTCGCCAATGCCTAATAAGTTGCCCAGTGATATCCCGAAGTTTGAGGGTAAGCCAGGAGAAGATCCGTTAAATCATGTGATGACTTATCACCTCTGGTGTGCATCAAATTCCATTAGAGATGATTCAATTCGCTTACGGCTTTTTCAACGCACTCTAATTGGTCTCGCGGCCAAGTGGTACATTGAGTTACCACGAAGCTCTTTTTACAATTTTAGTCAGTTAGCTACTTCATTCTTAACTCATTTTCAGTTGCCTGTCAGATATGACAATGGTACGAAATTATTAACTTCATTAAAACAATCAACATCTACATATATTTCAGACCATATTCATGAATGGCGACGTCGATGACGTTTAGTGAAAGTTTTTATCCCGGATCAAATTTTGGCAGAATGATTTGGTAAATCATTATTACCTAAAATCACTGAGGATGTAGCTAAGGCAGGATTTGTTACTGAAGAGCAAGTAATTGCTCAGGCTCAGTACCTTGACCTCGTTTATACGCAGTCGGGTACTTTACACGAAAAAATGCCCGATCTTCCGAAACAAAATCAAATAACTGCAGCTCCTTCAGGGTCTCATGCCACTGATGGCATGATTGGTTCAGTTAGCACCAAGAGTAAGAAGAAATCTACAAAGAATTCTTCTCCTATTATAACTTTACCAGATTCCCCGACATGAGAATCTTCTGCTGAAATTCCTGCCGATATTCATGTCGTAGAATCATCTATGGCCAAATCAAAATCCGGTGGTAAAAAGAAGAGGAAGAAGAAAAATAAACAAAACATAAAAGAGAAACCAGATAAAATTGAATCTACTGATGAGAAACGTAAACCTCGCTAACTTTGTCTCATTGGTGATGAGGAGCATTTTACAAGAGATTGTCCACATCGAGCTGAGGTTTCAAAAATCGTTAAATGTTCCCAAACGCCTGCTGTCTTGAAGGATCCTTTTCCTAGTCAAGATAGTAAGATGATAGGTTCTTCCTCAAATGTCTCAGAAGAACCAATTATGATGATGTCCCATGTTAGGATTGTGACGCGATCGCAAGATTATGGCAGTAAGAATCCTGTTGGTGGTAAGGAAGCAGAATCTTCTAATTCAAACCCATCAACTTCAACTCCTTCTGGTTCTGAACCACTACAGATCGAGAAACCTAACTCGGACTTAGTAATCAAACTGCCTGTTAAAGGTATACTTCAGAAGTTAGATTTCAATCCACATGCGAGAGCTGCTCAGAACTATAACATTGTTGAAGATTTAGTGATATCCCCTTCAGCAATGTCGGCTTTGGAGATGATGCAATCATGCCCAGCACAACGTAAATTGCTATTGTCTGCTATAGGAGCTGTTGATATTCAGGATTCCAATCTTATAATCTTCGATTTAGAAAATAGTACACCTCATCTACCTCATCAAATGGCTTTCCAGATCCCAGTGTTAGTAAAAAACAAACCTTGCTTTCGGACTGCGATTGATGAGGGAGCTTCTACGTGTATTATGTCGATTTAGTGTTGGAGATCGCTTGGTTCTCCTACACTCAATTAATCCCCGACAATTTTAAAGGCTTTTGATGGCCGAGGGTTTCATCCTTTTGGCATTCTGCAGGATTTACCTATAGGGGTAGAAGGTAAAACTATAAATCTAGATGTGGAAGTGGTTGATGCCCCTCTAGATTACAACCTTCTGTTGGGTCATAGTTGGTCTTACGCTATGACTGCTGTTGTTTCATCGATCTTTCAGCTTATTAAGTTTCCTCATAATGGAAATATCGTTACAATAGACCAGTTAAATTATTTTTCATCCGACCTAGCCTCTTCTGATAGTATCCAACATGTCGGGAAAACAACTATCCCTTATAAGGATGTTGGAGTAGGATTGATTAAAGATTCTGGTTTACTAGGAACTTTTTCATTTCCTCCTCCTAACGTATCGCCTTCTTTTGCAACCATTCATATGATTTCATCAAACACTATTGCTTTTGATGATCCTTGATCGTACCTTCCAATTCTAAGGTGGACTCATTTGGTGATTCAATGCCCTTGAGTCCCTTTGATGTTGCATATCAGGCGGTACAGTCATTTTCCGATTCTAGTTCAACCGAAATTGATCCAATGAATGTGATCCATGGGGAGTCACTTTCAATCTCAACCTCAGGTTCAACAACTCTTTCTGATCCAGTTCATACTGATGAGAAAATTCGTGAACTTTTGTGTGTCAATGATTTGCCATGGGAAGATCTTCATCATCGATCTTCGTCTTTACCTGAGCTTGATCATTTTGAAAATGATTTCTCATCTATTTTTACCACTGATTATGCAAAGAACCACAAAATCCATTGCAACATCCTGATTCTGAGTTGAATTTGGGAAATATTTCTCGAACGATTCCTATTGACATTTCAGTGAAACCCAGAATTATTGAAAACATTCATATAGGTGCTTCCTGTACGGACGAGGAAATCCAAACTTATAAAGCCCTATTTCAAGAATTCTGCGACATGTTTGCCTGGTCATATGAAGAAATGCCAGGAATCGATCAATCAATTGTTGTCCATGAAATTAAAACTTACCCGGATGCTAAACCTGTCCGGCAATGTTTGCGTCAGATACATCCAAGAAAAGCTGCTGCTATTAAAGCTGAAGTTGAGAAATTACTTCGAGCAGGTTTCATTTATCCAATTCCTTTAACGGATTGGGTATCAAATATTGTTCCTGTTAACAAAAAGCAAGGAACAATAAGAATATGTATTGATTATAGGGATATTAATCGAGCTTGTCCTAAAGACAATTATCCAATCCCTTATATCGATCAAATTATTGATGATTGTGCTGACAGTGAAATGTTCTCCTTTATGGATGGTTTTTCTGGTTACAATCAAATTAACATACTCCCTGCTGATCAACCTAAAACGAATTTCATTTGTCCATGGGGGACATTTGCTTATTGCAAGTTACCTAGGATTGAAGAACGCCAGAGCAACTTTTCAAAGGGCTATGTCTTACGCATTTCATGACATTAAGCACATTGTGCAGCCTTATCTCGATGATTTACCTGCTCATTCATTACGTAGAGCTGATCATCTCACTCATTTACGAGCCATCTTATGAGATGTAGGCATTATCGAATTAGGCTAAATCCACACAAATGTGTTTTCTGTATAGAAATGGGTCGTTTATTGAGATTTGTTGTCTCAAAATTTGGCATTCATGTCAATCCCTCGAAGGTTGAAGCTATTGTCAAATTACCTCCACCTTCGACTCTTTGCCAACTCCAAATTTTGCAAGGGAAAGTAAACTTTTTACGTCGATTCATTCCTAACTACGCCGAGATAATGAAAGGTTTTACCAGGTTGTTGAAACAGAACACTCCAATCTTTTGGAATGAGATAGCTAACAAATCTTTTGATGCACTTAAAAATGCGTTGACCCATGCACCGTTATTGCATCCTCCCAACTACAACCAAGACTACTTTTTGTACCTCGCCGCTTCTCATTCCACTATTGGGATGGTTTTAGTTTAGGAAGATGAATTCAACAATGAACATGTGATTTACTATCTTAGTCGAACTCTGGATCCGACTGAGCTTAAATATTCGCATGTGGCCTTGGCAGCTGTTCAAGTTGTCCAAAGATTTCGTCACTACATCGTATTACGCAAAACCACAGTAATTTCTGACTGTAACCTTATGATGTATATTTTGACTAAACAATTGCTAGGGGGAAAGTATTCCAAATGGATAGTTATCCTGCAAGAATTTGACTTGGAATTTGAAAAATCCAAGGCAAAGAAATCTTTGGTTTCTGCGGAACTGATGTGTGATTTCCCGCGTACTGATATTGAAACTGTGGCAGAAGAACCCATTGCGGATGAATCCTTGTTTCTTATTAGTACTCTTGATCCATGGTATGGAGATATAATTGTCTATCTCCAAACCCAATCTTTTCGGCCTGAAATCTCATGATCTCAGCGAAGGAAAATACGTTTCCAATCCCAAGAGTACAATATTATTGGAGATACACTCTATCGTCGTGGAGTGGATTCTGTTTTCCGCCGTTGTCTAACTCATGAAGAAGCTGAAAAGGTTCTCAATTCCAACGGTCAGATTTTCCACAATCTTCACAGGAAGTTTCTTACCAAAAGCTCTTACTTTTCACTCTGAAGTCAAACGGTAAAAATGAATTTACAAAAGCCCTTTTTATAAGCTTTTTTGAATAAATGAATTTTGAATTTGTTTATTTTTCACTTTAAAAAGGTCACTTTTGATGCATTTTTATTTATTTTAAACAAATATGAGTAATGATTTGAGTTTTTGTGCAGAATATTGGATTTTCAGGGAGAATTGATCATTTTCAATGAAGAGCATACTTTTTCACTTTTTCGAACTCTTTCAAAATTTACGAAAAAAAAAACATAGGAGTCATCTTTAAGCTCTTTTCTGAGTCGTAAAATATGAAAAGATTGCCAAGTTTTCTTTTTAAACTCGTTAAAACGGAATTAAAAGGACGGTCCACTTATAGCTCTTTTCTGAATGTATAAACATGAAAAGATTGTTGGACTTTTGTCGTTTCAAGTTCGATATTGGTAATAAAATGACATGTTTTCAATCACTTTTTTACTTTTTCAGATTGAAGGCACTAATTATGAAAAGTACTCCTTGATCATAATGATCAAACAGTTCTCTCAAGTATTATTTTATACTTTTCCGGGCTTGGGGGACACAAATTTATGAAAAAGGACAACCATGGAGTTTTCTTAAGTTTTTCTTCTGACTCTCTAAAATTGAAAAACGCCGAGTTTCTCCTATACTGGACTCGTTAAAATTTAATAGTAAAGGACCTGTTCAATTTCTAACAGGAACGAACCACTCCTTCTTAGGGTTCAAATTTTAAACTAAGTTGGACTCATCCGAAGGATGAGCTTATAATCAAGCAAATGTTGTCCTCCTCAAGCTTGTCAAAAATAAAGAGGTACTTGCTAGAAATGGTGGGGGAAAAGAGAGAAAAATGAACCTGTTTGTTATACTTTGTGTTTAGAAAAGCAGTTAACCACT
>APFE030486876.1:4297-21644 GCA_000404065.3 Pinus taeda | reverse complement strand
ATCTGCAGTGTCGTTATGTGTTCAAGAGGTCAGTTCAAATAAACCATTCATTTGCAAAATATCTGTCATCCATATTGACCATCCCTGAGTTAGTCCTTGCCAAATATATTTCTTCAAAACTTGATCTATGATTTCGTGTTGTAGGCTTGCCTATGACGGATCACTTTCTATCGACTCTAACTCATTATCTAGAAAGATGATATAGAAATCATTAGTACCTTGGAATCTGCATGCCTCAATGGCAGGTTTCTCGCCTTTGATGACAGGTTGCATCATTGATCTTCGATCAAAGGATTCTGTGACGTGTTCGACATCGACTCATTTATTCACATTTCATGGATTGTAATGAGTACTTTGAGGGCCATTGACATTACTGGTGGTTCCTCTCACACTTGTTAACAATTTACATTATTGACTGGTAATCAAGTGGTTTCTACCATGTTCGACTTCGACACATTCATTCACATGGATAGAATCATACTAGTTCGGGAAACAGAAATCAAGACCCTAGATCTAGTTTCCACCATCCAGGCTGCGAGGAATTTTGTTATTCATTATACAATGGACTATTCATAAACAGATGGCTGCGCCCATACTGTGTCTACACATGTCTATACTTGTGATGTATTACAAAATCATTCCTGTATCAGAGCAGTTTAGATAGTTTTCTAGTCAGTTTTGATCTGAGTATGGGAATGCCTACCTCAGCGATGATATGTTCATATATATATATATAGATATATATATAATATATTTTGCATTGAATGTTTTTACAGGTTCCGACCAGGGTATCCACAGGAAGATCCTTGAAATGATAAAGTACTTCACTCTTTTTGATGACAAAAACCATTCTCATCTATTACAGACTTTGCACTTTAGGGGGCAATCTGTTGCACAAAAATTGTCACTTTGACATTCTGCAATCAATGTGAGTCTATCACCACTCATACCTTCCTCCTTTGCAAGTCTTAAACCTCACTTCTTCATATCAAGCCTTGAAAATAAGAGAAAGACCATAAAAATCTCTAAAACTCTGGTTCCGCACTTTCTCTTAGCATTACCTGTGGTACCGCACCTATTGGTCATGTCCCCTACGCACCTGACCGATCTGTATCTATGTTATGGGTACAGATCCCTGTAAAAGTTAAAAAGGCGCAAGTACATTCTTAAAAACTCACTTTGAGTCATTTTTGGAAGCTTCTAGAGGGAATCTTGAGGTGGCAAGTTCGCTCCTTAAGGGTTCATGCATCCCATACCTTAAGGAGCTAACCCCTTGATGTGAGGAGCTTATCCCTTTGAAGGAGGACTCTATCCCTTCAATGGTGGACATGTAACCTCCTTCCTCTGCACTATAAAATGAAGCATTGGGTTGGTTACTTGAGAGGTTGAAAACTGAATATTTTTGAGGGTAAATGTTGTTGGAACTTAGTCTTCCTAATTGAGCTTTTGAGAGGAGAGATTACATACATTTTGATCTCATTTGGAAGAGAGTGAGGCTTGTCAAAGTAGAGGAGATTCTTGTTTGGACCCTGGGAAGAGCTTGTACAACATCAAGGCACCAAAGGTTGTAAAGTTTTTCTATTTCAAAGTTAATACAATCAAGTTTATTTTTCTAAATAAGTTGTGTTTTATGGTTTATTTCATGGATTCCTTGATCACCATGATGAACATGATTTATATTAGCTATGCAGGTGTTATTTGATGTGTGCTTGTTTGTGATTGTAGATTCTTAAAAGGAAACTCTTTCGGAGTTGTTGGAACAAGGCTTCCACAAACTAGCGTTGGACTTAAGGTAAGGTCTAAAACACCTCTTTAGTTTTTATTAATGAATTGCAATATGTTTAGAGAAAGGTAGATTTGCTTGTACTGCTTGTTGCTAGATATCCGTTGATACTAGGGAGATTGGTCTTGTCTGCAAGAACGATTTATTCGGCCAACAAGACTCCAAACTCCACAAGACATAAACAATCACCAAGATGACCAAAATAAAGTGAATAAGAGACCAAAACACTTGAACAAATTGACCTGAAAGATACATAAAAGATTCAGAAAGATTTTAGAGAACCAAAATCCTTCACATAACCAAAATTTCAAAGGCCCTTCTCAAATAATAAAAAAGAAACCAAATGAGTCAACTTCGAGAATGCAAAGAAAAGTAATGAAAAGATTGGATTATAAGAAAGTTGAGAACCAAATCACTGTCCCAAAATCATAGAACAACCAAACACTTCACAAAGAAGGTCCAAAACCTAAATTTCAAATGCAAAAACTCTGAAAAAATGTGAACCCTAGGTCGACAAAATATTTTTGCAAAAGGAAATTAAGAAATGAACACCAACAAGAAACAAGACCATTCTAGACTATAGCTGACTTCAAGAAAGAAAAAAAACAAGGCTAAACCCATGTTTGAAGGCAAAAATTTAAAAAATAATTCTTTTCCAAATATATGTGACTGTGCAATAATAGACCCACGTATACACGCGACTATTTCCAAAGAAACTTGTGTAAACGATGGTTTATTTGGCAGAAACCACATATGTACACTTTTGTGTACAATTAGAAAATCGTATATATTTATATAAAAAACAGGGAAAAATAAAAAAGACACACCCAATACAAAAGATTAGACTAATTTCCCAGACTGCAAATGAGTCAACAATATTGGAAAAATCAAGAAACAAGAAAGAAAAATCCAGATCAATGGAAAAACAACCGTTATAGGAAATATGTGACTATATTACCCAGTGGAGTCGCTAATTCTGTTGGCGGGGAAAATTCCCTAAGGTAAGGGTTGACAAGGCTGAGCTCGACAGATCAAAGGTAGACAATCAACAAGAAGCATACCTTCAAGCAAGCAAACTATACAAAATACCAAAGTTGGGTTTGAGAGGAGTACCCATAGGTCCTACGTTTGATGTCGATCCTGTAGGGTCCAAACCCTTTGCTTCCTCCCAAACGAGCAGACTTGCAACACAGTTCAGTGAAGCATATACATAGCAAGTAGTTCAAAGCGTGTGCATAATAAACATGTTAAGCCATCAAGCATAAACATATAAATCATGACATATTACACATATCAAAAATGAGACAAAGCTTCTTTATTGACATCAACAAAGAGTAGTGGAGAGATACAACCTGATCCAACCACGGTGCCAACGAAACCTTCCTCTGGATCCGTCCAACCCAAGCCTCAAAGATCACCTCTCAAGCATGTGAAAAATGATGCTATATAATGAAGGATGAACATCTATGCAAGGAAATAGGGGTTTCTTGTGACTGGGAGTGCAGGAGGCACAAATAAAATTAGACTTGATATGGGGAGAAAAATACTATAATGTTGATATCCTATCTCTTTGATGTCATTAGGCCTTCCCATGAGGTGTATAAATACCACTAGAAATCAGTCTATTCAGTTAGGCAACGGGCTCCTGTAGGTGGGCTTTTGGTGAAACCCGTAAAACCTGCCCAAACAATAGGATTTTTTTTTTTTCATATTTTAAATCATATATGTGGGTTCTGTATTATGGTACCCACGTGTGTACGCACTTTTTACAGGGCAAAGTCGCGTATGGAATTCAATTATTATTATTATTATTATTTTTTTAATAAATGATCAAGTTTGTATGGGAAAGGGTTGCCAAAGGCCATACCAGAGCATCAGAACTACATGAGTGATGAATGATGTTATAACACACATTTCCTTCTCCTTCACCTTCGTACTTCAGAGACATAAGTGATGAAGTGACACTTGTATCATGTGCAAACATGTAGTACAATTTGCAAAATACATGTTCAATTACATGACCTATCACGACCCAGGAAAACCCTATAATTTCCAATAGTTTATAACACACTTTTTGGACAAGTTTACATTAGAATCATATGAGAAACCAATACCCCAACTATCAACAAAAAGGGCCAAAAACATCATCATGTTGCTTTCAGAAGTGATGGAAAACACAACATCATGTTTACAATCATTTCACAACATATGATTTACAAAAAAGTGGCCACGACAAGCTACTATATCTAATAAAACCATCTCTCACTCATCAAAGTGAATGGGTCTTCATTCTAGAGTTGATTCTCTTGCTGGAAAGCTTCATTGGTTGGTTCCTACACATGCGCTTTGTCCTTCTTGAGATGCTGCTCTGGATGGGGCTCCCAACATGTGGCTCTCTGATGTCCACCTTTGTTGCAATGACTCCAAAAATTCTTCTTCCTCTAGACCTCCTTAACCTTGTTCCTTCCTTGACATGAAGAAGGTATTTCATGTCTTGTCCTCTTTCTTGCTGCCATTCTCTTCCAACACTCGACAACCACATGGTTATACAAGCCATAAAAAACTACATGTTTTTCTATGCCACAAGTTTTTTTCACTATTACCAGTTTGCTTGTAATCAAAATGAACTTCAGAATACCGAGACCTTTTATACCTCACTTTGTTGTCTCTGGTGCAATCCTCATGATGAGAGCTTGTCTTACCTCTTCTTTTGCAATGTGCATTGTCATGTGAAGATTGTGATGTGTTCCTATAATTATCTTTCCTTGATGATTTTACAATGGCTTGGATTCTTTCCCTTAAGAACCCCTTGCTTTTTATTCCTTCAAGCATTCTCGTCCAGTGTACCCCAATCTTGAAATGGGTACTTGAAGGCTTCCAACATAAATAGAATAATGTGAAAATGAAACTGAAGAACTATCAACATTGTTTACCTCAGCTATCGATTATGAAGCAGGTGATTATGTCTTCACTAAGCCTTTGTTGCACTTCAAATTTTCTAAGGCCTCTTCCGTGGCTCATAATTGAAGATGCAATATATGTTTATCCTCTTCTACTTCTTGTAGAAGTCTCCTCAATTCAACATTCTCTTCTTGAAGGCTCTAATTGATCTCCTCATTTGAATCATGAGAAGAATATGAAGAATAATATTCAATCGAATATGGAGATGGAGCATCATCTTCTACTCTCTCTTTCTCCTTTTCCACTTTTTCCATTTTCTCCTCATAATCTACATACATTATATCTACCATGCTTGGCATCCTGTAGAAGGCCTCATATTGATCTCTGTGATCCTCCATTTTCTTTCTTGTTGCATGTTCAATCTCTAGTTATCATTCACACTTGCAATTTGCATTAGCAAGAAGACCGCTTTGATACCAAACTTGATCCAGATTCTCTTAGCTACCAGAATTAACCAAGATCTTTTACTTATGTGATGTTAGAAGAATTGCATGTGAAAGAGTACGAAAAAACACATGTGCATAATTTAAAGGAGGGGAAACATAATGAAAACCATCAAATCAAAGAGTACACACAACTTGATAACGAAGTTCACCCAGTGTGGGTTACGTCTCCGAGCCTGATGTCAAGATTGGGGAGGTCGCTTCATTAATTACGGAAAAATGATGATGAACACATGATGTGTTCTTTGTCAATACAAGGAAAAACTCCCTTAACTAGAGTGGCATGTCTCTCCACCAGACACTCTTCTATAAGAACTTTTACTCATAAAAATATCTCCTTCAACATGACGAAATAACAAACTCTCACATGAAGTGGCATAAGAGGATCCTCCAACAAAATGGAAAGCAAGGATCGCAACATCAAATCATCATCTCAACAAAAATCAAATGAATACATGGCAACAATGCATCTTATACCTACAAGTTTGGGAACGACCTGAAATATTAGCTACTCAGATGAAGGAACTGCTTGTACCATCGTGTTCCTTTCGAAAAAATGTGAAATATGATTGTAAAATCGAATTCTTTTTGACTTGGTCAAATATAGTCTCCCCAGGAATCTCAAAGATTCCTCAAATATTCTCTTTTGTAGGTTTACTAAAATTCAACTACTCAGATGAAGACATTGATCATGCCATCGTGTTCCTTGTGAAAAAATAGTTCAAATGAGTATAAAATTGACATATTTCTGACACCTTCAAAATTCGGCCCCTAGGGAATCTTAAAGGTTCCTCATAGAGAATATTCTTTGAAATATTCTCTAACATATACTCTAAAAATTTTCCAATAATCTTCTTGAGATTCATGTCTTCATTGGCTTGCTTGTGCCCTCATCTTTCATGTATTCTCCATGGTTCTCCATGGTTCCCTTTGAACCATTTGAACGACATTTTATAACAAAGTGTGAGGGTGAATAAGACAAAGTGTGTGGTTGGAATGATGGTTGAAATAGTCATATTAAGTTACTTATTGTTGGGTAGGTTTTGGGTTCAAAACCCATGGGCTCCCAATTTTTCTTTAATATGATTTTATAGCGTAATTTTGGTTTTATTATAGTTTTCAAACCATATAATATATGGAAATCATATGTTTGTATTGTAACGACTCCCAAAACCATGAGAACAAGACAAAAAAGAAGGTTGCACCATGCCAAGGCCACTTGGGCCTAACTTAAATGCCATATGGCACCAAAATTTTGGGCCATGTAGCAGGCTCTCATTGGTCCACATCATATGCCACTTTTGCCACCTACTTTCCATGTGTCAACTTGTGGTGTTTCCACATCACCTACTCATGGGTCCACCTAGTTTGCTGGATGGGATGCCACATTAGCTCTGTGGGTCCCACCAGGCTTGCTGACTTAACTTCCACATTTCATATGTACGGCTTACCACGTGGCAGACTGTTGACTTTGACTTTAACTCTTTTGTTTTGGGTACAAACTTCAAATTGCAATAACTTTCTCATACAGACTCGGATGGAGGCGTCATTTATGTTGGTGGAAATATATTTTCGAGCTCTACGACTTAGTGTTGGTTTAATCAAATTTTGAACATTTTTTATTTTTGAAGCTTGCTGGAGCCACCTCGATCAACGAATTGCCCAACACATCTCCCAACATGATTGTTGACATCAATGTCAACACACTTGCAACCACTAGCCATCTAGACAATGCCAACTGTCCAATAGTTGGATGCTTACAATATGCTTTCACTTGTTGATAGTCCAAACATCTTGCAACAAATTCAACTGCTTCTTTTTTCAGATTCAACCAATGATATAACTTCTTAACAACTCTTAAAATCTTCTTGGTATCCTGGGTGATATGAATACAACTTGACATGAAACTCCCTCATGGTAAGCTTCTTGAGCTCACTACCATCTAGTGCATAAATATTGTTCCTGAATCTAACTAAGCCATCTACCATGAGGTGATACTCCTCATCCCTATAACCTTCACCCTATCGCTGCAATATTTTCTTTAGCTATTGGTACCTCTCATTTTGTTGCCTTGCGTATAAGATATGTTCCTGCAAATCTATCCCATATGAAATCATAGCTGAAATATGGTTCACCTTCACTCTTCTACTAAGAGCATGTGCAACCTTGTTCTCCTTTTCCTTAATGTACCTCATCTCTAAGTCAAAATTACTAAGGGTAGCCAACCATATAGCTTTCCTAACATTTAGATTAGGTTGGTCAAACAAAAACCTCAATCCACTATGATCACTCATCAAGACGAACCTCCTATCATGAAGGTAATGTTTCCACATCTTCAATCCATGAATGATAGTTTCCAACTCAAGATCATGAGTCACATAGTTCTTCTCATGCTCATTCAACTTCTTTGACTCATATAAAATCACATGTACTTCATGCATCAAGGCTCCACTAAGTCCTTCTTTGCAAGCATTTGTACATACCACAAACTCCTTGTTGGAATTTGCAATCTTCAATACTGGAGAATTTGTAAGCAAATGATTCAACTGCTCAAAACTAGTTGCACATTCTTCAGTCCATTCAAACTTCTTTCCTTTTCTCTACATAGATGTAATAGTATAGCCAATCCATGATATTTTCTTGATGAACCGACTGTAATAACCTACTAGTCCCATGAATGATTTGACCTCATCCACATTCCTAGGAGTTGGCCACTCCATGATAACTTTAATCTTTTCTGGGTCCACTGTTATCCATTCCTTGGAAACAACATGTCCTAAGTAATGAACTGCAGTTTGAAAGAAAATTTACTTGCTAATCTTAGTGTGCAACGGATGCTCCTTCAACAATATCAACATTGTTAACAGGTGCTTTGCATGCCCTACCTAATTCTTAGAATATATCAATATATCAACAATGAACACTATCACAAACCTATCCAGATAAGGGCACAACACATTGTTCATCAAACACATAAAGGTGATTGGAGCATTAGTAAGATCAAAATGAACCACCACAAACTCATAATTCCCATACCTGGTACAAAATGTGGTCTTGTAGATGTCTTCTTCTTTGATGTTCACCTAATGATATCTTGATCTAAGATTGATCTTTGAGAACACTGACGCTCCCTTCAACTGATCAATCAAGTCATCAATATGTGGCAATGGATACTTGTTCTTCATAGTCAGCTTGTTCAACTGTTTGTAATCAATGCACAACCTAAGAGAACCATCCTTCTTCTATACAAACAGTATTGGTGCACCTCGAGGTGACACACTTGGCCTTATGTATCCTTTATCAAGAATTTCCTTAAGATGCAACATTCAATTCCACCAAATTTAGAGTGCTAATTCTGTATAGTGCCTTAGATGTTGGTGCTTCTCTTGACATCAACTCAATAGAAAGTCCACCTCTCTATTAGGAGGAAATTATGGAATCTCTGGAGGAATTACATCCTGAAATTTCTGCAAAATAAGATACTTGCTTAGGACTTCCTCATCCTCATATTCCTTCCCTTTATAACTAGAAACATGCATTGCAAATAATAAACATCCTTTCATGATGTTGCGCTTTGCTTGCATAGTTGTAACTGTTGTCACCGATATAAGCTTCTTCTTTCCCGGTAAGACTCTCCTTTCACCCTCATCATCTAGGCATTCAATAGTCTTATCATAACCATCCACTTTAGTCCTATGAATGAACAACCAATCCATGCCCAAAAGCATACTATATCAACCCAAAGGAAACACATTTAGATATGTTGATGTAGGCACACCATTTAGATCAAATGCACAAGAGCTCACACAGTGATGAACTCTTCTCTTGGTCCATGTAGCCAACTGCACCAACCAAGATTTTTCATGCACTTATTTATTGAAGAAACATTTATCCACCAAGTCAGGACTGATATAACTATAGTTAGATCTAGAATCAATCAAAATAGAAACAACTTGATTATGAAGCTTAGATTCCATATCAATAATGGTTGCCTAATGATCAACCTGCATTTTATCCACTGTTGCATAAATCTAAGGAATATTCTGCCCAACATATCCAATTATTTGTGCCTCCTGAGCACTATGAATATGAGGTTTTCCACCCTATCTCTCCTGCAATTATCTCCACCACAAGTCCAACACTGCAAGGGCAACTGCCATCACCCATATTTCACTCCTTAGGCTGAAATCCATGTCCTCTATCAACTACATTGAACTTTTGTATGGCGCTACATTCTCCTTATCATATGCATCCCGAGGTATTCCTCACTTCTTAGCCCACTTTCCTTTAGTCTTCTCATTACCCTTCCAATCTTGCTTAGGCTGAGACTTGCACTTTGAGTGCTCATAACAATGCTTCAACTTCTCGATGACTTCCTCCAATGATTGAGGCTCATCATACTCAATTCGATCCTTAAATGATAAGGGAAATCCATTGATGAACCTTTGTACCTTTGTCTTCTCATCCTTGAGGTAGGGTACATACCTCAACAATTCCAAAAACTTGGCTGTGTACTCATCATATGTCATAAATACCATCTTCAACTCATAAAGCTTCTTGGCCTTTCCATCATAATATCTCCCTGACAAGTACTTCTTCCTGAAAAGTCTTTTAAACACATGCCAACTAAGTTCTTCTACCCTGATGCCTCTAACACACTTCATATCTTCCCACCATATGTATGCTCTTCCGTTAATACTGTAAATAACTATCTTAACTTTCATATTCTCTGAATAATCATGCAATCGAAAGAACTTCTTCATTCCAATCAACCATGCTTCTGCATCTTCTGGTTTCTTTACATCCCCATCAAAAGTAGGAAGCTTGGATTTACTGAACTCCTTTGGAAAATACTGCTTCTCACTCCTCCTATAAGGATGTTGGTAGTAATGACGATGATGTCACTTAGAACCAGATTTGGAATAAAATCCATGAGTGTTAGTGTAACACCCTCCTCTCACATCTACCCAAGTAACCAGACAACCGAGGTAAACATGTGATGAATAGTTATTATGATATGATTCAACTCCCTATGTATCAGTTAAGGAAGTGGAACTAATGGAACACAACAACACAAGCCTTCCAAACCTACTATAGAACCCCTAAGAGACATCCAATCCTTCCAGGTTACTAGCCCCTAAGACAAACTAACTTTTTACTGCATTAATCCCTCAGTAATTCCCATAACATGGGCATGAGTGCGACTGGGACCCTCCAGTCGCTCCCACAACATGGGTATGCCTACGATCGGGGACTTTCCCAAGAAATTTTGTGCCCGTGACTCTGAATTTTGTGCCACTTTTTCAGGCCTAGAGCTCAGGTCACTGCATAGAACTCCATGACACTTATAAAAAATAAAGGTAACAATGGAATAATGATACAAATTTAATTACTTTAACAAGGTCTTGACTGGACCCCTACTAGCCATGACATGCATTTCGTTAAACACGTCACAAATATGCATTGTGCAGGTTGAAACAATAGATTTGAACATAGGGGTCTCATACTTATCCGAGAATCACTAAGAAGCATTGATGCCTCATCACAATAATTGCATTACCATATATTAATTCACATATTCATTGTAAATTCAGTGATGAACCAAAACATGATGAGAGCCATACATTTTCACTGTCATAAAACTCATTCATAACCAATATATAACCAACAGAAATATCAAGGATATAACAAGCATATAAGCCACATATAAACAAGTATATTTACCCATAAAATACCAATGATAAAGAGAGCTCTTATTGATGTTTTCATAAGCCAACCAGGTATGAGACTTCCACGAACCACCAAACCGTAGACTAGGCTGAACCAAATCTTTCTTTCAACCAACCACCCTCATGCCATATTCCAAGCACGAATGTGGGATCTCAAAAAACAAATCAATCAAAACCATCTAGGGCTTCTAGAGGCCAAACCATCTCAACCCTCAACCATTGATTCCACCTCGATGTCGAACATCACTAACCACTACCAAATTAGTCTCTACCCAAGCTGTCCAGGGCTCCAGAGCGTTTGCTCCAACTAGGGCTTCCAGGAATAGTAGTTGAACCCAAAACCATTGTCGGGCTTCCAAGACTAGTAACTCAACCCACCAAGGGCTTCCAGATCATTTTTCAAATGAAGGCTTCCACGACCAGTAACTCAACCCAAGTTGTTACAGGGTTTCAAGAGTGTTTGTGCAACCAAGGCTTAGAGGAACTAGTAACTCAATCCATAGCCAAGGGCACAAAAAAACCAACTAGAAAACAAAGGTAAAACCCACAACACCATGGCTATCCAGGAAATGGCAAGGCTAGGAAAATCCATTTTCAATCCAGGAAATCCTCCATGCCAATGATAGATCATAACTAATAAACCACATGGATATGCCATGCATGTCGAAACTAGTGAGGAAAACATACATGCAACTCGGTACCTGCAAGAAAAACCCATTGTAGCTGTTGATCCTGATGTACTCTTGTGCTTTTCTACTCTTCCTTTTCCTTCTTGCTCCAAAACTTCATGTATGCCACACTCCTCCAAGAGTGCTCCAAGAAAACTCTAAGTGTCCAAGAGTATGAGAGAGAGAGAATAGAGAGAGAGCTCCAAAACTGAACTGACAAAATCCATGAATTGATCCTCAGAATCCTTTTTATTAATGAGGCCTTCATTTTCTTCATTTTCCATTATTTTCCTTCATTTTCCTCCTCACATGCAACCTGTGACCTTTCACCTCCCTTTTCTCCTAATTTCCATTATTTTCATAAATAAATGGAAATAAATGCCTCATGCCTTTCTAAATCCTTTGCCAATTTCCTTAGCCATTAAAAAACCACAACTGATACCCATCATAAATTTTTTTCCCAACATTCAACTTGGAATACGTGTCCCATGACAAAGGCCTTATTTTACCTCTATTAGTTTTTACATGGATTTTTGACCAAGGTTGTTAAAACTAGCCCATTTTTCAGGTGTATCCAAAGATCTCCTATCTTCGACAATGCCATCCCTGTCCAAACTGTATCATGATTGAGATATGATACCATATTTCCCATTAGTCTTTTCCTCAGTTGTCCCTACTTCTACAAATCTGTAAGGCTCTGAAGGATGACTGCATTAACCTTTGCTTACTTTTCTTGAGCTCTAGAAAGCCTTTCCTATACCTCAATCAACCTGTTATTATCTGCCTTACAACTTATGATTTCTGCCTTTACACATCTCAATGTATCTACTATGTCAAGAGAGTACTCTTCTCCGTGCTTCTAAACTAACCTGTCCCATTTCGTTGAATTCACATAAGGTCTGTAAGGGGAGTCATGTGAACTGTAGTCCACCATTATTCTCTTCATCTATGATCTTCTATCTCCTACAAACATGTCTTGTTAGATAAACCGAATAGAAACATAATCAAAATCATACTTCAATGTATTTCAAGGGAGGATATCTCATTTCCATAATCAATCTATATTAACACGACCTATATATAAATGACATCAACATATCAACATCTCAACATCATGCATGATAACACAAACTATAACACTGACTAGATACATGACAACCATAGCCACTACATTGCATGTCTGACCTATTATGCATGCATAACAATATACCTTTACGCATAGCAATATACCTTTAACCTGAGGTCTAGCACTCCAACATTGCTCTGATCCCACCCTATAACTACCTCCTCCCACATTTACCCATTTCTACAATCTCGTCGGTGTAAACATGAGATGAGGGTTACTATGACATGACCTGACCTCCAATATCTAGTTATGGAAGTGGGGCCGACACACTGAAAAATCACATACATCCCTTAGGGACTACAAACCACTTAGGAGCCTGTAAACCACCCCAAATGGTCATTCTATGAGATGGAGCTCTTTTCATAGGGGAAACTCCCCAACCACATGCACAAAAAAACATTAGTGTGGCTATGAGGTCTCAACCGTATGCACAACATAACATCTGTGTGGTTATGAGTTCCCAACTGCACACACAACACATCATCTGTGTGGTTATGAGGTCCCAACCACACATATGTGTACCTTCATGCGATTATGACTGAAATTCCAAAGTTCAGTGTAAGCGGTCCTGAGATCTGAGCTACCTTTCTAGTCTAGCCTCCAAACCACTGCCATAACTACCTGTAACTGTCCAGAATCATAACTAACATGATAAAAGGGCTAACCATAAAAAACTTGAATGAGAACATAACCAGTATGTTCCTAGTACATGATAGACATTTCGTCAAACATATGATGAACATGTAAGCTACAGGTCATGAATGCATATCTTATCATAGGGATTTGAATTTCATCTGAGAATCACCAAGAAGGATTTATGCCCTCTCTAGTGTTAGCCCATGCATTCATCAACCATTCAATGACTTATGAAAACATGGTAAGATCCATAGGTAGAATACAGCTTGTAACCAAAAAATAACCAAGGAAAATTAGTCATAATATCAACATGATAACCAGTACAAGTGCTCATACATCACAATAGGAAAATAACTCTTATTGACATATGAAAATGCCAACAAAGTCAGGGACTTCCACATACCACCCGACCATAGATTGTGCTAAACTAAATCTCTCTTTCCTTCAATCATTCCTGCACCATATTCCAAGTATGAATGTGGGATCATAATGGTTAAACCAAATTAAACCAACCAAGGATTCCAGAGGCCAAACCAACTCAACCCTCAACCACAGTGATGTCACAACCAACGAGGAGATCGTACTTGCAAGCTGTTACTTGCAAAGCAATCTAGTTTTAGCCGTTGATCCAACAATCTCTTTATGCTTCCTTGCTTTCCTTTTATTTCTTTCTTCAATCCTAGTGAATGATAGAATGCTCTAAGTGTACAAGAGTACGAGAGAATGAACTAGAGCTCCACTAAAAAACTGTCAAAAGATAGAAATTGTTTCTCTGAATTTTTTTTATCATTGATGTCCCTTTTTTTTCTTCATTTTCCTCTAATTTGCATTACATGAAACTTTGTGTCTCTTCACCTTCATTTTCTCATAGTTTCCTTTATCTTCATAATTAAATGTCATCTAGTGCCTCTTTTCCTTTTCCAATTTCCATAGCCATTAATTAATCCACAAGTGATGACCACTATAATGTTTTTCCCAACATTTAGCTCGTAATACATGTCGCATGATCTTGGTCTTATTTTATTTACACGGAAAATCAATTAGAGGTTGTGACAAGCCCCAATAGTAGATAGGTTCATGAAGTCTTAGACAGTTGCATGTGAAAGAAAATAGGCATGTATTTCATATACAATGCACAACACCTTGAATTTTTATATGAACCTTGGGTTGATAATTAAAGTAGACAATTGGGGGAGATTATCATTCTTGTTGCAGTTCCATGATCCACTAGTATCAATGGATTTGTGACAAAAAATGTATTCTATATCTCTTGGTTCATATTTACTAAAGAATTGGTAGCACATTATGGAGATAGTTTGAGTAATGCCTTCTTTGGCCAATTGGAAAAGCTTAAGCAATATGTGGGAAGAAAGATAGCGTAGTGGGTTAGCTTTGATTGTTGAGTGACATTATTTCCAAGCAAGGGTTCCCAATATCACCTTGGATCAATTATCTCTATGACATTTTGATATGTTAATACTCATTGTCCCCATCAAATTAGGCATCCTATTGTCTACTCAACAATTTACACTAGTTATCGCCTATCTATAATGGTTAAGTCACCATAGATTTTTATGCATGGTTACATGGGAAAAAAGGTTCGATCACATATTTTATTCAAACAATTTCAAAAGTCAAGTCTTGGAATGAAGGATAATCTAGATGATAAATTAATGGATCTAATTGTATTTTCATTAATGGAGAATGTTCATCATGAGGTATGTTTCTTTGAGTCTAAATCCTTGGATAAGGCTTTGATGCAAAGGCAGATCAAGGTAAAAATATTACTACTATGAGGGTTTCCACCAATACCTATGAATTTAACATAACTCCCCCTACTTACCTCACTTTACCTACAATATTGAAACCTCAAAAAATGTATGAAAGAATAAAAAGAGTCATGTCAATGTTCATTTGTGATAATAAGTGTAGTTAGGAGTATACATATGGTAAGAAAAAATTACTTTATGTAGATTGTGAAGAGGAAGAAGAACAAGAGGTATAAAATTATCAATGTCCAAAGGTAAAAAATATTAGTCCCACCATATCATATCATGCTTTAATGAGCATTAGCACTCCACAATCTCTCAAGGAAAAGAGCGGTAGTATCAAGAAACAAAAGGAAATTGTGTTGATTGAATGTGGTAGTAGACACAATTTTATTAAACATATTAGTGAAACTAATTCTTAAATCCTTTTTAAATTTAGCACCATCATTTCAATTAATGATTGTAGATGGAGTGCTATAAGTTATACATGAAAGTTCCATAACAATGACCTTACTAGGGGAGTTATTTAACAAGTGATTGTAATCCTAATAGGTGGCATTGATGTGGCATGAAGAGTCTAATGGATGAAATTATTATGAGAAATAGCCATGAATTTTTAAGATATTTTCTCAAAAGATGAAAAAATCAAACAATGACATATTCAAGGGAGACCATCTAGAGTGATAAGTTCCAAAAACATGTTAATAATTATTAAAAAGGGACACTCATTGTTAAACACAATTATTCTTGCTATATTTTTAATCATTTAAACCCTTGTTATCACTAAAAAGTGATCACCTAGCCATTTTCCACTAGGATGACCGAAATACACCATGTAGTATAGGTTTTACACATAAAACCCACTCACACCTTAGGAAATAATTTAGAGAACCATTTTTCCTAAATTATTTATGTTTACCCACTTGAAAATAACTCAAAAATTCATTTAATTAATTTCATATTATTTTCATATTTACCCATTTAGTGAAAATGATTAAACTTATTTTCCCATCCATAAGAATAATTAAATAAATACATATTTATTTATTATTCCTTACTTTTTTAAATTCTCTCTTGTGAGATAATTATTAAATCATTATTTAATAATTATCTTTAACTCGATCTGACCATATCTTCTTAAAGCAATTAATAAATCAATTTTTATTTATTAATTACTTTAACCATTTTGCTCAATTAACTCAATAATTCATTATTTTTTGAGTTAGTTTATTAAATAAATATTTCTTGACCATTTTAAAAATCTTTCCCTCTCTCAAATAGAATAAAATCTTCCTAATGGGAAGATCTAGAGGCTCTGCAACTTGTTCCAGGGTTGGCATTAGGGTTTGATGTTGGGTACCATGGCGAGAGGCACAGGGGGGAGTGCTGCTCCCTCCTACAGTGAAGCAATCACGGATAGAAGCAAGAACGCTGGAAACCAGTGCTTCAAGAAACCTCTGGAGAAGACAACAGAGGCAAGTAATACAGAAATACTGGGAAGAGAAAGACCTCATGAACAGGAAGGGGATCAACAGAAAGTTAGTAAGGAGAAGGAGAAAAGGGCTAGCAATAAAAAAACCACTTCTATAAGGACAACTAGGGTATGCAAACCCAAGTCAAACATCATTCCCCAGGTCATCTTAAGTGACCCAACACTACAAGTGCATAGGAATCACATGGCAGAATATGCGGTTATATGCAAATTCATCGGGTTATGGCTCACGGAGAGGGTGCTGCACGTATGGATAAGGAGCCACTGGAAACCAAAGGGAGAAATAAACCTTCATTTGGGATCTAAGGGCTTCTTCACAGTAGTGTTCATAAGCCTAGAGGATAAAGATTGAGTGTTCGAAGGAGGACCATACTTCTACGCGGCTGCAGGCCTCTACATGCGGCCATGGATGATGAACTTTGTCCCGGAACACAAAACATTCACATCGGTATCAATATGGATTAGACTATACTCCCTTCCTCTGGATTATTGGCTACTAGAATCTCTGAAAACAATAGGCAACAAACTGGGGCATTTCCTAAAGATCTCAGATGTGACTCTGAAAGGAAAATTGATCCGGATTTAAACAGGAACGCAACAAATTACAGAGATAACCATAAACACAAAGATCCAGTGGAAATAATACTTCATTTCATTAATGGAAAATACTGAAACATGCTTACAATCAGAGATGGAAATAAACTAGCTAGGGCGATGGTAGCTTATCTCTGAGAAGAGAT
>APFE030486870.1:0-20934 GCA_000404065.3 Pinus taeda | reverse complement strand
AAAGCAAGACTTGTTGTGAAAGGCTACAAGCAGCAACAAGGCAAAGACTATGATGAAACCTTTGCACCAATAGCAAGGATGGAAACAGTCAGAACAGTGTTGTCTATTGCAGCACAACACAAATGGAAGATTTATCATCTAGATGTTAAATCTGCATTCCTGAATGGAGTGCTAAAAGAAGAGGTTTATGTTCAACAACCTCCAGGTTATGAAGTTGTTGGCCAAGAGCATAACGTTTGCAAACTGAAGAAGGCTCTTTATGGGCTGAAGCAAGCTCCAAGAGCATGGTACAGTAGAATAGATGCTTATCTGATTGAGAATGGTTTTGATAAGTGTGATGGTGAACCCACACTCTACATAAAGGAGAATGACGGTAAGATTATTATTGTTGTTTTATATGTAGATGATCTGATTTTTACTAGCAATAATGCTTCTCTCATTGCTGATTTTAAAGCGGTCATGAAAAGTGAATTTGAAATGAATGACTTGGGCTTCTTAAGATATTTTCTTGGAATTGAAGTAGACCAAAGTGAAAATGGTGTTTTTATTTCCCAAGATAAATATGTAGAAGCTGTGTTGAAGAGATTTAACATGCAGAACAGCAAGGCAGCTGTGACTCCAACTGTAATGGGGCTGAAATTGACCAAAGAAGACAGCAGCAAGGATTTTGATCCAAAATTGTACAAGAGCATAGTTGGCAGCCTTATGTACTTGATTGCAACTAGGCCAGACATTATGCACGCTGTGAGTTTAATCTCCAGATTTATGGAAAGACCAAAAGAGACTCATTGGCAGGCAGCCAAGAGGATTCTAAGGTATGTGAATGGAACTAAGGGGTTTGGTATTTTATACTACTCTTCTGAAAGTTTCATGTTGACAGGTTACACGGACAGTGATTGGGCTGGAAGTGCTGATGATAGAAAAAGCACATCAGGATATGTGTTTCTTATGGGATCGGGAGCCATCTCATGGGCTTCCAAGAAGCAACCAGTTGTGGCTTTGTCAACAGCAGAGGCAGAGTATGTGGCAGCAACAGCAGCAGCATGCCAAGCAGTGTGGCTAAGAAGAGTTCTCAGAGACTTGTGTTATGAACAGGAAAATGGCACAACCATTTACTGTGACAATAGCTCAGCAATAGTATTGTCTAAAAATTCTGTTTTTCATAAAAGAACAAAGCACATAGATACCAAGTTTCACTTCATACGTGAATTGGTTAACAATGGTGAAATTGTTTTGCAGCACTGCAGAACAGAGGATCAGCTGGCTAACATCTTGACAAAACCATTGCCAAAGAAAAGTTTTGATCATTTCAGGAAATGCCTAAGTATGCAGCAGTTGAAATTAAGGGGGAGTGTTGGAATTTAATTCCAACTGCATCACACAAATGCTGAACAAAGATCTGATTTCAACAGTTATCCGGAAGCCGCAAAAGTCCACTGAGATTTTTCACTTTAAATGAACATTAAATGTGCAGAAATTAATTCCCCTGCAACCGACTTATTTCCACCGAAAAAAAGGCATCACCGCCTTCTGTAATAAATACGCAGATAAATATCAGCAGATATTTTACTTAGTTTAATGTTTAACTCAGATATTTGTTTTCATATAAATACATGAACAGCAGTCCTGTTTTTTCAAAAAAAAGGGCAAGAAGGTGTAAGCAGAAAAGAACAACAGTTCTTTTTTCTGTCTGAGTGTAAGAAATTTTAGAACAGCAGTTCTGTTTCTGAGAGAAGGTTAGAAGAACAAGAGTGTGTCTCTTCTGTAAATGCACAGCAGTGTTGAACCTGCAATTTTCTGAGATAGAGAAAATCAACTTCTGGTACTGAAGTGTTCCTTTTGTAACAACTAAGTTTACTGTATCAGTTTTGTTTACTGTTCATGAATACAAGTTCACTGTTTTGCTGATTTTCTATTGCTGTTACACCAATTGTCAAAAACACTTTGATTTCACTCTGTAAGTCTATTAGTGATTTGACGCCCCTTGTTTTAGTTGCTGTAACACCAAAGCGTCAATTATCTTAAAGTGACTTGATGTCGAAAATCGTGTTGCTACAACACCATTTCCAGTGAGCAGTTTTTTGTTTTTTTTCTGTGTTAACAAAAATAGAGTGTCATTTTCTGTTGCTGCAACACCACGATCAGCGTTGCTGCAACACCGATTCCTGTTGCTGCAACACCAAGTCAAGAAAATGAAATTTTCAGTTTTTTGAGCAAAAATAGAGCATTTTGGTGTTGTCTATTTGTTAAGGAATTTAGCAGAAAATTCCAACATGCTTCCCTCGATAATGTCTTCCACCGTAGAGCGTTTTCTCTCATCTCAACGGCCACCTTAGTTTCCATAATCATCTTGAAACATTTCTCGACTTCCTGCTTCCCCACTAATAAGTCTGCTGGTCGTTTATGCAATCTCAATCCCGTCTTCCACTTCTCTGCGATGTAGTTGGAATTAGTCGTCTGGTCGGTCCACCGAGGAACCGCCAAAATGGGGACACCCAAGGTGAGGCTTTCCAGACTCGAGTTCCATCCACAGTGCATCATAAATTCAGCGGCAGAGGCATGAGAGAGCACTTCCAGCTGAGAACACAAGGAACGACTAACCCTTGCTCGGAAGTTTCGCACGAGAAATTATCTGGCAGGCATTCTTCACTGTTGGGCGGACGAATAACCCATATGAAAGAGCACCCACTGGCTTTCAGCCCAAGGGCTATTTCATGAATTTGCTCTTTTGACAGAACTCCGAAGCTTCCAAAGGAAACGTACACAACGCTTGCAGGTTCCTTCGTATTCAACCAATCCATGCACTTTGCGGCTTTCCACAAATGTGTACCATACTCTGAGTCGCTGGTATTCTGTGTGCCCAAGAAAGCCGAGGGTAAAAGCGAACTACACTGCAAATAGGAGCTATACTTTTCACTGAGTTTATTTCTTCAGATTCAAGCTCCTCAAATGAATTTCCCAAAACCCATTTTGCCTCTGACAATGGATTGAACTGATCCATTACTAATTGCAGCAGAAAGGTGTAGACATTCGAAGGTTGTAGAAATCTTGGGCAACTCTGAGACGTTAAGCCGTGGCAATCTGGGGATTTCTATCTCGTCCATTGTTTTCCCTACTCCGTCTACCGGGATGGCTGCACACAAGTTCCAAAAGGAATCAAAATAAACTCAAATCTCGGAAAAATAAAGCAAAATTGACAGAAAGCAAGCATCGGGAATGGAAGGCATACTCAATCCTCTACTAAAATGGTAATAGATGGAGTAAACGGCACAGGATTGCGTCCAGAAAAAGGCAAGAGGAATGTCAAACTTGTTTGCAACTTCAGAAACCCATGGAAGGAAGGAGTCGTAAATGATGCAAGATATATTGTTTCCTTGAGCGTCCAGCCTTTCTATGAAATTTGTTAAGCTGAGAACTCCTATCTTTCGAAACATCTGCATCGTCCTTTCGAAGTCCTTGGAGCGGTCGAAATCAAGCGGAAGTCCGTCAGAGATAGTTTCAAACTGGAGTTCCTAGGAGGATATTGATGCATCTTGTGCCTAAAAAATGTCCTCACGGCTAGCCTCCGTCATCACAAACGGGACCATAACATTTTTTGAGATGAGCCGCTTGGCGAACTGCAACATGCGATTGATATGACCTTGCGCTGGATAGGGCACGACCATAACGCGAGGCTTGCTATACTCCATCTGCCTCATTAAAGATCCCATACCCATAAATTCAAGAGAGTCGCCACGATTAAGTGCCACACAGAGCCTCCGACCATTCAAATTCGCACTTGTCGCAAGCTCTCGACTGATCCTGTCAGGACCTGCGGTTCGTGCGACGGCACGACGACTCTACCATGCGAAGTGCGTGCAAAACATGAAACGAAATGAACTTTGGGCGAGTTTATAAGGTGTTGGGC
Source organism: Pinus taeda (assembly GCA_000404065.3). Lineage (NCBI taxonomy): Eukaryota > Viridiplantae > Streptophyta > Pinopsida > Pinales > Pinaceae > Pinus > Pinus taeda. The sequence goes on along the minus strand of APFE030486870.1, from coordinate 17,027 downwards.
GAGTTGAGGGAGCGGTCCCATGAGTTGGGCGAGTCGACTATCCTCTCGGCGAGACAACACATTATGAACGAGTCGGCTGGGCGTTTGGTGTGGGTCGGCCAGCTGACACAACTTGCCATCCACCCGTTTATATTGGAGGGCGTTTGGAGGCAAACAACCATCAATCAATCATTCGATAAACAAGTTCGAACAAGGAGTTGTGAAGTGCGTGGATGAGCCCGCACGACGGGCAGAACTCGGGTGTGAACTCGTTCAGAAAATTTGTTCGGACGGTCGTTCAGGAAAATCGTTCGGACAGTCGTTCGGGAAAGTCGTTCAGAAAATTCGTTCGGGAATGTCGTTCAGGAAAGTCGTTCAGGCAGGTTGTTCGGACAGTCGTTCAGGCAGGTCATTCAGGCAGGTCGTTTGGCAGGTCGTTCGGACAGTCGTTCGGGTAGGTCGTTCAGGCAGGTCGTTCGGATAGTTGTTCGGGCAGGTCGTTCAGGCAGGTTGTTCGGACAGTCGTTCGGGCAGGTCGTTCGGACAGTCGTTCAGACAGGTCGTTCACGCAGGTTGTTCAGACAGTCGTTCGGGCAGGTCGTTTAGAAGGTCGTTCAGGCAGGACTCGGGTGAGGTCGTTCAGGCGACCTAGGCGAGGTCGTGTGGCGACCCGGGTGAGGTCGTTCGGGTGAACCGGGTGAAGTCGTGTGGCGACCCGGGTGAGGTCGTTCGGGTGAACCGGGTGAAGTCGTGTGGCGACCCGGGTGAAGTCGTGCGGCAACTTGGGCGAAGTTGAACGGGTGAACGGGTGGACGTGCGGGCAGGCAGCCGGGTGAGGGCGCGACGTGCACGATGAAACGGTGAAGTGTTGAGATTTTGAACAGAGATGTGTCTTGAGCAGAGGCGCCCATGTGTGGCGACTTGGAGGCGCGCCCGAGTTGGGTAAACAACACGACGGTGCGACGAGGTGAATGAAGGTTTGGTTAGTCGCGCGGCCACCGTGCGGAGGTGCCGACGAGCTGGGCACCCGAGTTTGTCGATGTTGTATATTTGGCTAAGTGTAAATTTGGGATTTCCCAAGATTTAACTTGTGCATTGTAAAAACGAAAGATTGTATAATATATTGTTGGACAGACTCATATTGCAGGGAGTTTCCCCTCCCTTTGTACTGTCGCATTTCTATTATATAATGTTGTGGATAATGAATATGTATGGGTGTTCATTGATATAAAGGATAACATAATAATACTTGGTTGAGGATCACAAACTTAGTAGGAGAAAGTTAATTAGGCATAGTCCATGTGCACGAGTATTGTTAAAAAGAAAGTGTTCGGTGGTGCCACACCTCGCCGGCACGGTTGAAAGACCACCGTAGGCTTGTGGGCGTGACAATTGGTATCAGAGCTCATGAAAAAGTTTGGGTGTTGAAGCATTGAAGTTGATACATGACTTAACAGTTGAGCTGGTTGAGCAGGTTGCTCGTGACAGTGGAAGCAGGTACTTGTAGGTGAACGAAGCTAGTTTCACATACAAGTGGAACAAGGGCTGGTTCATGGTTGGAGGGGACTTGGTAAAGCTGGTAAAGGTTGGAACCGGGTGTCGTAGAGTTGGCCAAGCAGTACTACGTGCTGGTTATACGATTTGGGCACTTGTTAGGTGGGAAAGTGGGACTGCGTGTGGGCAGGTATACACGGTTTGGGCATCTGTGGATCAAACGAAATACGAACTAGGGAAGATGAAGTACAAGGCATGGCAAGTTTGGAAGAATGTGAAGGGAAGCTCTTGCTTACCTTATACAGGTTGAAGCGGATGAAAAAGGAGAATCCTCGGATTCGAGAGAAGCTTGCAGTCTTGGAAAAGAATGTTGAAGATGAGCTTCTTCAAGTTGGTTGGACAATGGAGCAAGATGAAGTTGGAGGTTGTGCTACCAAGGAAGAGGAAGCCGTGATAGTTGATGATATTGCGGACATGATCATGATGGAGGATAAACTTGAGATTGATCAAGTTGGACCAGGATCGTGTAGTTTGCAGAAATGTATGGATGAGGGAACTCTCATGGAGGAACCTTGTGATGATGATGTAAGTACATTTGATACATGTGTTTCATTTGAGCATTTGGTAGATGGGCTGTGTGCAGGGAAGGGCAAAGTCAGTTTGTCGATGTTAGGGAGCATACCATGGATGACTATGGTGAGACCTTGTATGGAGAAGCAAAGATTGTTGATTGTTGTAGGACTTGTTGGGTTTGTTTGTGACCTTATGGTAGAAGGTACAAGGCCTGTGACAAGGGTGGAACTTAATGATCGTTGTGAATGATTGGGTCATGCTTTAGCCACATGGCTAAGTGCCCGACATGACTCATGGACAGATTGAAGGGCACACACACTTGGGTTGCTTGGGTGGACTTCTCATGGCCGAGACCAAGATCAAGTCTTGGTGGAACCTTTGGTGGAGGAGCTAAGATGGAGAGACTCATGTGATGGTGATATGGTTGGGTGACCGAGTTCACTAGACCGAAGATTGCAGACTTGGGTGAGGATGACCGATTGTTGTGATGGGTCTACTTGGTTGGACTACAAGGCAACTTAGTCATGGACATCAAGTTGGAGACATGAAGCATGGCAGTCTTATGCAGGGACAATATGTGGGAGCATTTGTAGAGGTGTCACTTATGGGCATCTAATGCGGAGTGCAAAAGCAGGGATGTTGTGCAGGTGGAGTTGTTGATGTGACATGGAGACTTATTACTTGTGAGCCGATGGAGAGGTTGTGCACTCTTGTACAACAAGGCCATGGATTTGGATGGAGTTGTGAGCAGACTATGGGGCATTCTTACTACATGGAGAGTTGAGGCATCTTGCAGAGACCTTTGGGCCGAGACTTGTATGCTTGCTGAGATGTTGGTTGGTGATGACTTATGGAGCTCATGATGACATGAGATTGTTGTGACTTTTGGGGACTTCATATATGGTGGACTTAGAGGATCGGATGCATTGAGGAGTTGAAGTCAGAGACTTTGATGCAGGATGGGGTGCATACTTTCAAGTACATATATGGGAATGGCTTGAAAGAGTGACTTGATGTGGAGGATCGATATGAGACACTTTGGAGTGATGGAGTTACAATGATGAGGATGCCTTGGTGGCAACACTTGGGCATGCGTTGAGTCGAGACTCAACTACTTTGGACAACATGTTGCAGATGAGATGAAGACTACTTCATGGACCTGAGCATGGCTTACTTGTATGGAGATGGATTCTTGATCGAGTTGATGATGTGATAGGATGTTGAGAGAAACGACTGATGGTGGCATGAGGATGTTCACTCTCATGGTTTAAGCGTGATAGTTGGATTAGCTACCCAACTAGTTCACACATGGGGTCGCGAAGTGTATAAGGGTATGTTAGCATTGTGTTGGAGTATCATGGCAGCAGTTCACATGGGGACGACACATGATGAGGTCGACATGATATGTTGCAGTGGGCATGTAGCTTGAAATGGAGGGGCCACCCTTCCACGATGGAGCAGCATGTGGATATTGTGACATGGTGGTTGATGATCATGGATTGAGATGACTTCCGATATATGACATACTGATGGGTGTATACCTTGGTATGGTGATCTTGGTGACAGATGGTTGCCAGGATGAGATATTGTCGAGGATGACAGTGACTTCCAATGGGGGAGGATGTCAAGACTTGTGGTTCGTGCGACAGGCAGGGCGACTCCACCATACGAAATGCGTGAAAAACATGAAACAAAATGAACCTTGGGCGAGTTGAGGGGGTGGTCCCATGAGTTGGGCGGCTGACCATCCTCCGGGCGAGACAACACAGTATGAACGAGTCGGTCGGGTGTTTGGTGTGGGTTGGCGGAGTGACACAACCTGCCACCCGCCCATATATATTGGAGGGCGTTTGGAGGCAAACAACCATCGATTAATCATTCGATCAACAAGTTCGAACAAGGTGTTCTGAAGTGCGTGGATGAGCCCGCACGACGGGCAGAACTCGGGTGTGAACTCGTTCAGAAAAGTCGTTCGGACAGTTGTTCGGGAAAATCGTTCGGACAGTCGTTTGGAAAACTCATTCGGACAGTCGTTCAGGAAAGTCGTTCGGGAAACTCGTTCGGACAGTCGTTCAGAAAACTCGTTCGGACACTCGTTCGGACACTCGTTCGGGAAAGTCGTTCAGAAAAGTCATTCGGGAAAGTCGTTCAGGAAAGTCATTCAGGAAAGTCGTTCAAGCAGGTCGTTCAGACAGTCATTCAGGCATGTCGTTCAGGCAAGTCATTCGGACAGATGTTCGGGCAAGTCGTTCAAGCAAGTCGTTTGGATAGTCGTTCGGGCAAGTTGTTCAGGCAGGTCGTTCGGACAATCGTTCGGGCAGGTCGTTCGGATAGTCGTTCGGACAGGTCATTCAGGCAGGTCGTTCGGACAGTCGTTCGGGCAGGTCGTTCGGAAAGTCGTTCAGGCACGACTCGGGTGAGGTCGTTCAGGCGACCCGGGCGAGGTCGTGTGGCGACTCGGGTGAGGTTATTCGGGTGAACCGGGTGAAGTCGTGTTGCGACCCGGATGAAGTCTTGCGGCGACTTGGGCGAAGTTGAATGGGTGAACGGGTGGACGTGCGGATGGGCGGCCGGGTGAGGGCGCGCCCGACTTGGGAAAACAACATGATGGTGTGACGAGGTGAACAAAGGTTTGGTTAGTTGTGCAGCGACTGTGCGGAGGTGCTGACGAGCTGGGCAACCGAGTTTGCCGATGTTGTATATTTGGCTAAGTGTAAATTTGGGGTTTCCCAAGATTTAACTTGTGCATTGCAAAAACGAAAGATTGTATAATATATTGTTGGGCAGACTCATATTGCAGGGAGTTGCCCCTCCCTTTATACTGTTGCATTTCTATTATATAACGCTGTGGATAATGAATGTGTATGGGTGTTCATTGATATAAAGGATAACATAATAATACTTGGTTGAGAATCGCAAACTTAGTAGGAGAAAGTTAATTAAGCGTAGTCCATATGCACTAGTATTGTTAAAAAGAAAGTGTTCGGTAGTGCCGCACCTTGCCGGCATGGTTGAAAGACCACCGTAGGCATGGAGGCGTGACAAATCCCCTCCAACCATTCAAAATAACACTTGTCTAAGTCTCTACAGTGATCCTTCCTATGTAGCCAAGAGGTTGGCCTACTCTTTTCCTCCCACCATTAACTTTCCTTACCCGTAGGAAACTTATATCTTCTCACTACCTTTCATTTGGACTCCCAAAATAAAATCAATATGTCCACAACACGCGTTATCTTCATTATTAACCTGGATTAAACGAACATGCTACTAAATAACGTAGGAAAAAATAACGCAGTGTAAAGATTCAGCCCTACTACTATTTAGTTTTTTTTAAGAAAGAAAAATAGTAATTAGATGAAAAATGGAAATTACATGAAGTGCATGCTCTGAACTTTTAAAGCACATAAAAAAATTACTGCTGACTTTGCGGTTAAAAATATAATTTTCAATTGGTTGTCTAACAAAATACAAAACCAAATACAATTTAAGGAAAATATTATTGAGAAGTTTTATGTAGATTATAAATTTCTCACAACATATAATTTAAGGAAAATATCATTGAGATATTTTAAGTAGATTATAAATTTCAAAATTATTCCAAAATTAATAGATAAGAGTTTAAGTTTATTGACTTTGTTTTTTTCAATCAAATTTGGAAAATAATTAATTTTCTCCCTCTCAAATTCCAAAATATTTTCAAAATCCAATGAAATTATTTGAAAAGATGAAAACCATCTGAAAACTAACTATACCACTCTCCCAAAAGCTAGAAACAGATTAGAAAGGATTAAAAAAAGCTCGAAAAAAAGATTACAGCTAAAAGTGAAAACAACTGAAAATGATCTAGACTAGAGCTTTTTTTTTTCCAGAAAGAAAAAAACATTATATATTATATCTGTCATAAAGGTACATTATAAGCATGATTTTGTTTGTTGCAGCTATAGGCAAAATTACAAAAAATTAAGATATTTCTATTCAAACAAGTTCCTGGGTCCTGCATTTCACAATAGACAGAACCATTTTGGCAGAATTGCTGATATTAATGCATTTACAGATGAGTAACATGTAAGAAAACAAAAAAAACTGTTGCAAAAACTGAAGAGAATCATATGTCTCAGTTGAAGCTGCGCTGAAGGAACATATTCCAGTTTGGAGGAAAAAACCGTATTTGAGAGAAATCTGTGTCTTCAAAAGACATGTTTCATATAAGTCATGTCAGAGGTGAAAAAATTGAAACTAAATATATGTACCATTAGATCAGAAACTAACTTTTACTTAAATTATGACACCATTTAACGAGAAGGTACATGCCTTCCTCGTAGAGGAAACTATTTTTCCCCAGTGACCATGAAGATAACCTTCCAGAAAAATTACAGAGAAAAATATAAATATATGCTTACAACAGATTCCAACACTTCAATTTTTATAGGGCAGTTTTGAGAGATCTTTCTCTTCAAAATTATCCTGCAATTGATTTAACAGTATGTATTTATCTAACTAGACTAGAGCTTGTTTCTCTTCTTATTTTTTTGCACAATTCGGACTTAAAAAAAAAAAAACCGTCCATCCCAAAGTTGCCTGCGATCCCAACACTACACTTCCTTGGCATATTGCCATCCCGTCCCATGTCCACAATAAAAGGTTTCATGATCAATCCCCACTATGCTCTATCAAACTATTCTCAAAAACTGTAGCATATAAATCACCACTAATTAAGACATCTCCAATAGACAGCTTCTTAGGCTGAAAATCCCAGGCTGTGCCCTTATCCAAAGCAGGCACAGCTACTCCTCGAGGAATATAAACATCACCCGACTTTATGGAAATCGCTTTTAAAGGCCTTAGAATCCTATCAAAAATATAACCCAGTATCTAGATCCCAGCTCTAGAGACAAGACAGGATCATTCACAATTAATCCTGCAGTTACCCTATATCATAACCAGTTAAAAATAAATCATCTACCTAGCTATTAATATATATATATAATCAATTAAATAGCATCATTGTATGAGTAAAAAATATGAATGGAAGCTTGGGATTTTAGACCGTGATGGGATGTTTTGCTAAAATACTCATTGTTGTAAAATCACTAGTTTAATTTTTAATCTAGATAAAAATCATATATTAAATATGATGAAAATTAGAATATTTTTATTTGAAAGAATATTTTTTTTTAAAATACATAGATTTCAAATAAATTTTATTACAAACACTTATAATATAATATAATAATGTAAAAATATTATAAATTTACTTTTATATGAAATCTTTTATGTAGTAAAAAGATCAAAAGCTTATATTTCTTTTGACTTCCTAACTAAAATAATATATTACATAATATATTACATGGTTCAACATTTTGATTTATTCTATTTTCAAGTCACTTTCTATTCTATAATGACGTTAATCATCATTTCCACGTCTTAATAAGGAATAATTGGAAAAAGATTAAGAAAAGTATATCAAATATGGAAAAATATGGAAATTGGATTCAAAATAAATCAGTTTAACTTTCGATCCAAATCTAATCTAAAAAACAAAAGATAATGCGGACAATTGACTTGTCTTTTTTTCTTTTTAACTTTTGAAGAGACCGTATATATACGTCAGAGCGATTTCTCAAGTGCTCCATAGCTTTTCAAGCCTGTTCAAGCTTTTCGGCAAATATATTTTCATTAAGCAAAACAGGCATTGGAAGACCTGCAATATCAATTACATAAAGTCTACTTTTACAACGCTGGATTTGGGCAGGCTTTATTTGCAATACCAATTACATCAAGTCTACTTTTACAGCGCTGGATTTGGGCAGGCTTTATTTGCTATCGTTTAGATTTATAAATGGAATTTGGCAGTATATGCTTATGGTTAGATAGAAACAAGTATATTATTTAGTGGTAGGTATATATTGCTCAAATATATTTATAACTTTAACCTAGCCCATAAAACTGGTCCTAGATTTGAAGGTGAATTTAACCTCAAAACTTAAAAAAGGGAGCAGGTTTTATTTGCTATTGTATAAACTCATAAATAGGTTTGCGCAATATAGACTCATAAATGGACTTAGTAATATATGCTTATAGTCAGATTGAAACAAATAAATTATTCAATAAGAAAACGTATATTACCCCAACACGTTTATAAATTTATAACATAATAAATAAATCAAAACAAGTATATTATCCAACAATAAACTTATATTACCCAAACACATTTATAAATCTATAACATAACAAACAACCCAAACACATTTATAAATCTATAACATAACAAATAAACACATTTATAAATCTATAACATAACAAACAAAACTCGTCGAGGGTAAATTCAACCTCAAATCTAAAAAAAACTTAATCTTTCAAATTGGACCTTGAATTTGAACAGCGTTCACACGTTAATGGGAAATCTAAATATTGCAAGTGAGAAGATTATGGTCATAGTTCACACGTTAATGGGAAATCTAAATATTCCAAAGTGAGAAGATTATGCTCATATACAAAAATCTTATACTATGATTATAAAATAAAATCACACCTCCTGCTTTCACTCTAAAATAAAAATTTTGGTTGTAATGGTCTGAGTGTAATTTCGTTGCAAATTGAAAAACATTTTAAAAATCTAACAAACTGAGCTAATTTAAGTTAAACAGTTGATTTCGTTGATTCTTATATCTCAAATTTCTATTAAATTTCCAAAATATACCCATCAAATTCTCCAATATTCAGAAATCTACAACCTTCCTGAAATAAAATAGTATTATAGTATTTCTTCTGGAAAGTTAGCTGACTATAAATATAGATTACCATTGAGAATTTCTGATAAAACAATGATTAATGAAACCAAAATGATTTCAGTGTCCTCCTTGAGGTTTGAGCTTTCCATAGCTACGAAAATTGGATTACTTTGAGAGCCTTTGCATTATGCTAATAAAACAATGACTAATGAAACAAAAATGGTTTCAATGTCCTCCTTGAGGTTTGAGTTTTCCATAAACTACGAAAAATTGGATTACTTTGAGAGTCTTTGCATTATGCTTTAAGTTAGTGGAGATAGCGGAGAAAGAAAGAATTTTTATTGATAGTAAACAAGGCAGTCTCTCTTTTATATTTTGTCCTGAAACAGTTATAAGGAGAAACTCAAAATATATGTAATATTATATTATGTTGGTAAGTTTTTGAAAGGAAAAGTTAGAGTGGATAGATTTTTTTTTTTTGTTGATCGTGAATGATCAATCAATCTATATATTAAATTTTAAGATTATATATATTAAATTTTAATATTTTTGTGATTCATAATTTTTTTGAATTAATCACATAATTATGAATTAATTTGGAATTAATCAAAAAACACTTATATATAAAATAATAAAAATATTATTTAATTTAGTTGGTAAAGTAGATATCTCAGATATTAAAAAAAATCCTTCTTCAAACCAAAAGAAAATAATATATATAAATAAATAGATGAAGATGTCAAAATTAGTTAAAATACAATACCCAAAATTGTTCTGAGACCATTTCAGTGCTAAAAAAGGATCAACTTAATCCAATTGAACGAACTCCACTCCGTTGTTCTTATTAAAAAATTATAATCTTAATTTGAAATTTAATAAAGTTGCTTAAAACTATAAGAATAATCATATCTGTTTAATATATTTCCTATTGTTTCGAGTTGTAGAACTCACGATCGATTGCATATGGAAATGGGTTTTTAGTTAAAATACTTACATTAACATAGTCATAACCAGGTACAGATGTAGGTTAACCTGTGATTATCCAGCCAAAACGATAACAAAATTTCAATTTCCTTTGACCAATTCACCGATTCTTCGTGATTATATACTGATCACTGTCCTCTGCGCCCAGTGGATCCTGAAATCAATGTCGGATCCTGGCTTCCTCGTGGAGTTGAACCACGAAATAATTTTATGTAAATCCAAACGGAGTATCGAACAGATATTGTTTTGTTCTTGCCGTTCGCCTTCCAGGAACTTGGAAGCGCTTCCAGGCATTGCTTGCTGAAGAGTTCCTGAAAATAAAATCCCTCGTCCCTTTAACCGCCGTCGCCATCTCAGAACATCGAGGACTTGTTAATATCCCATAGCTAAATTGTGAGAAATGCAAACGGAGAGCGATGAAGATAATTGCAGGGATTGAAGGTGAAGTCACTGTTTATTTATTATTTACCGCACAGTTAGGTATCCTGGCTTCTGGGGTTGCAATAATTTGTGCTAAATTCTAGCAGGTCAGTGGATCCATTGCAGGTGTGCTCTCTGTAACGATTGACGATACGGAAAAGAAAACTGTAACTGGGGATGCAGATCTGGTGTGCCTGACGGCTAATCTCAGAAAAATCGAAATCGCGTCGGACGCTACCTCAACGGATACATAAAGTATTGAACAGCAATAACAAAACAATTCGACGTAGCTACCTCCCAACGCTAACTACGATCGGTCTCCAGCATAAATTCGACAGTCAACCCGACGTCCACTGCCAACCATCGTCAACCAGCTACGTGTCATATTTGCATAAGTGCGAGGACAACGAAATTTGAGCTATCTGATTTGCTGGAGTGAACAGTGTCTGCCCACTAAAAGTATGAAACCCTGCAGATAAAACGCCTTTGCCGTAAATATAGGTTATGTGAGTATATAATATATGGCAGTGGTTTATAATGTGATTTTTTGGAAGTTTTTTCGGTAGGTTTTTTTTGTCAAAATTAAATATTTTCTAAAGTAAAAAAATAATTAAATTAAATATTTCTAAAAGCAAAAATAATTTTTAATTTTGGAAATTTTGAAAATTTAAAAAATATATTAAATTTGAAAAATAATTATTAAATTAAATATTTTGAATTATAAATTTGTCAAAATTAAAATTTATTGGTAAGATTCTGTTCATATTGAGTAGTTGTTATTCCACTTCGATCTTATATATCCTCAATATTTATATTTATTTGCAATTTGGGTTGTTTTTGGTTCAAAACGGCCAATATGTGGAATTAGAACAACTTATTGTCGAGGTTCGTGCTAGAACAAATCTTTCAACCAAATCGCTTCTTTGCAAGCATGTGAAGTAGCTATATATGTTGCTTCTATAGTGGATAAAGCAACAATGTTTTGTAGCTTTGACATCCAACTTATAGCTCCCCTTGCAAGAGTAAAGACATATCCTGAAGTTGACCTTTTCTTATCCAAATCACCTGCAAAATCGGAATCAACATACCCACAAACAAATTCACTACTTTTGTTATAAGTGATACAATAATCACTTGTGCCTCTCAGATACCGAAGCACCCATTTCATGTTGACCAATGTTCTTTTCCTGGATTTTCCATATACCTATTGACAACCCCAAGTGCATGTGAAATATATGGTTGTGTACAAACCATTGCATGCATCAAACAACCTACCGCATTGGCATATGGAATTCGAGACATGTATTCCTTTTCTTCATTTGTATTAGGACATAAACTTAAAGAAAGCTTAAAATGGGAAGCTAAAGGGACTGAAACAGACTTCACATTGTTCATACAAAAGCTCAAGAGTATTTTCTCAATATACTTCTTTTGTGATAGCCACAGCTTACCATTGCCCCTGTCTCTGAAAATCTCCATGACCAAAATCTGTCTTGCTGCTCCTAGATCTTTCATATCAAACGTCCTTGCCATCTGAGCCTTTAACTTGTTGATCTCTCTTATTCTTTTGCTTGTTAAAAGCATATCGTCAACATATAACACTAAGATAATGAACATGCCATTATTCAATTTCTTAAAGTAAACACAATGATCATATTCACTTCTTATATAATTTTGACTCAACATGAAGGAATCAAATTTCTTGTGCCATTGTCGAGGCAATTGCTTCAGACCATACAATGATTTCTTAAGCCTGCAGACAAATTTCTTGTTGTGGTTTTGAACAAACCCTTTCGGTTTTTCCATGTAATTCTCCTCATCTAAATCTCCATGTAAAAATGCAGTTTTAACATCTAGTTGGTGTAATTCTAAATCAAGTAAAGCAACCAATGCTAACATAATCCGAATTGAAACAATTTTTACAACTAGTGAAAAAACCTCATGAAAGTCAATTCGTGCTTTCTGAGAAAAACCCTTTTGTGACTAGCCTTGCTTTGTACCTATCCTCTGTATCATCAAAACCCCTTTTCAATTTGTAAACCCATTTACATCCCACAATTTTTCTGTCTTTAGGAAGTTCTAACAAATCCCATGTGGCATTCTTGTCTAATGCCATCATCTTGCCCTTCATAGCTTCTTTCCACCTATCAATTTTAGAACCTTCTACAACTTCTTGATAGCACAAAGGTTCATCATAATTAGCAGTTAAAGCAACTGAAGTAACATAATCATCATACCTTTTAGGAGGATGTTTGATTCTCGTGGACCTCCTTAAAGATGTTTCTGGTACTTCCACAATTTGTTGATTATTATTTGTAGGAAATTCTTCATGATCTGCATCTGACACATGTGCATGATCTGCATCTGAAACTTGTTCATGATCTGCATCTGAAACTTGTTCATCTAGACTATCATCAGTATTTGAACTAGTTTCAAACTAAATATGTTGAAACTTAGGTACATTATCCTATTTCAATTTATCATCTACATCTGGATTATTGAGTGAAGATTCATTGAATTTAACATCTATGTTAATGATGATCTTGTGAGTAGTAGGATCCCACAACCTATATCCCTTAGCCCCACCACCATATCCAACAAAGATATATCTTTTTGATTTAGGATCTAATTTAGAATGTTGATGTTTCAGAATTAGAGCATATGCATCACAACCAAAAACTTTTAGTTTAGAATAATCACAAGGATGACCTTACCATACATCTTGAGGAATTTTGCATCCTATTGCAGTTGATGGTGATCAATTTATCAAGTAACAAGCCGTAGAAACCACTTCTGTCCACAATTCCTTCTGCAAATTGGCATTACTAAGCATACTTCTTGCTCTCTTTAAGAGAGTCTTGTTCATGCATTTAGCAACTCCATTTTGCTGAGGAGTATATACAGTAGCTTTATGTCTTTTGATCCCAACGTCCTTATAATAATTATCAAATTCCTTTGAAGTAAACTCACCACCATTTTCAGTTCTTAAACATTTAATGGTTCTTCCAGTGATGTTTTCAATTGATGCTCTAAACTATTTGAAAACTATGAATACATCAGACTTTTTCTTTAACATATAAACCCACACCTTTCTAGAGAAATCATCAATAAAAGATACAAAATATGATGACCCTCCATATGAGATTATAGGAGATGGACCCTAAAAATCAAAATGGATATACTCAAGGATTCCCTTACTACTATGTTTCCCAGTTTTAAACTTCTAACTGCTTTGTTTCCCAAATATACAATGTTTGTAGAAATCTAACTTAGAAGATTTTAAAATAGGAAGTAACTTACGATTGGATAAAAATTTTAATCCTCTTTGACTAATATGGCCCAACCTTTGATGCCATAGACAAGTAGACTTACTGTCATTTTCAGATACTATAGAAGCATGATCTGACTCTATTCTTCGTTCTAACTAAAAAAGATTTCCAACCTTCTTTGCTTTCATCACTAGTAAAATTCCTTTATAAACTTTCATTACTCCACCTTGATTAAAGGTTTTATATCCATTTGTGTCTAGTACTCCTAGTGAAATAAGATTTTTTTCTGAGTTTAGGCACCTGTCTTACATCAGTTGATATTTTATTTGTCCCATCAAACATTTTAATCTGGATGCTTCGAATTCCCACAATATTACATGTGACATCATTTCCCATGTAAACTATGCCATCATTGATTGATTTATAAGTTTTAAACCACTCTCTATGAATGCACATGTGATTTGATGCACCAGAATCTAACAACCAATGTTGATCATGATTAGACGAACTAACTGATAACACTTCATCACTCATGCTTGAAACAAATGACGAACCTGTATCTGTCGTGTTTGCTTCTTTCTTTTCTATCAAAGAGTCTAATTTGGATGTTTGTTGTCTCTTCCAATGGTCCTTATTTAAATGTCCTAATTTGCCACAAAACCAACACTTTACCTTACTCTTCTTCCCTTTTGATTTTGATCGCGAGTTGTCGTGCTTATTGAAGCATCTTTCTTTAGAACGACCTCTGACCATCATTGCTTCTGATGTAGAGGTTTTTGAATTTGACCTTTTCCTTGTTTCTTCAAATAATAAAGCTCCAATGACATCATCAAACTCAAGGGTTTCTGATGAACTAAGACTTATAACAAAATGATCCCATGACTTGGGCAACACGCGTAATAAAGTTACAGCTTTATCTTCTGATTCAAATTTTACTTCTATAGTTTCTAAATTCACCAAGAGAGCATTAAAGGTATTCAAATGATTAGTAATAGATGTACCTTCCTTCATGCGCAAACCGTACAACTGTCACTTCAGAAGAATCCTATTGGTTAAGGATTTTGTCATGTACAGCTTTTCAAGCTTTGTCCACAAACTAGCAGCAGTTTTCTCTGACATGATGTTAAACAAAACATCATCTGCCAAACGTAATTGAATGTTGCTTAGTGCTCTTTCAATCATGTCACTCCATTCGTTATCTGTCATGGTGTATGGCTGTTTGGCTTTTCCCAATAGCGCCTTCGCCACACCTTGTTGCACCAGTAGATCATACATCTTAACTTTCCAGATCTCGAAGTTGTTTTTCCCATTGAACTTCTCAATCTCAAATCAAGCACTTTGAGTTTTTGACATAGCTTAATTTGTCTTCTTACCTAACATAAGGAAATCTTCGCAGCACTTATCAACAAGAAGTAATTTTTAGGATACTTGAAATGTTATTTTGGCTAGTTTGGATATTCTCCCTAGCCCTTATAATGCCACATTACAAATCAAATCGATATACAATATCGATATACAATGAATTTCAATATAATCGAATCTTAAACGACTTCAAAATGATATATAATAAATACAATGTATATCAAAATTTAAAACACAAATCGATTTTTAAATGGTTCTTAAACAAAAAGTGCAAACCATTTTTGTTTTAAATGGCATTTCACCACTGTTCAATGGTGCCAGGCGCGCAGTCCATCACACTATTCAATGCTGCGTTAATGCATCCTTAACCAGCTTAAACACAGAAAACCGGTCGAGGGTCTCATAGTCCACGGCCACTAGTTTCATTTAAAAAACGATCACCAGTCTAAATGCAGCCCAAACAACTCTTGGATTTACGACCATCCCATCTCACGCAACCTTCAGACGCAGTGAACGACACAGCAATCAGAGATACAACCCACGACACTGTGTATTTACGCTGATCCAGAGTGACCGCCAACTTCTCTGTCACACACAACAGACTTGGCCTCTCTGCCTCTCTGTCACAGGCAATAGACTCAACACACGTACCAGCTCAACAATGTAAGCTCTGATACCAATTGTAGGAGCAAAAAACATACCGGAAACTAAATAATCACACACAACATAAACAAACATGAAGACACATATATTTTAACGTGGTTCACCCAACTAATCTGGGCTACATCCACCAAACAGAGGAATCAGCAATCTCATTCATCAACTAGATGATTACAACAGTAGAGTTTCTCATATGCTCTCCCACTCACCGCACATCCCTCATTACACATTTGCCTCTACGGGCTTACATTTTATAGCTGGGAGTATAAATTGAATCATAAATTCACTCACAACAAATATAGGATGCGATAACTCCTCATCAGGATTAAATGGAGTCAATTTAGCAACAAATCCCATTGTTGTCATATTCACGAGATTTTCTCCAAATTTAATTAAAAGAAATCTCAACAAGTCTGCCATACAGGCCTGCCCAACATTAACATAGTTAGCAATCAAATGGGAATATTACCTCAAAACAAGTAGTCTATCCCAAAAAACAAAAACAAAAAACATGAAAAAACAACCCAAAAACAAAAACTGTTGATTCTGCATCACCACTTTTTCAGAGTAAATTTTCAATATGTTTTAAAAATAGTAGTAAAAAATAATAAAAGCCATTTTGTTTGGTGCAAAAAACACTTTGAAATCGAAAAGTGTTGATGATAAAATAAAGTTTTTTTTTTTTCTCGCCCCCCCCCCCCCCGGTAAATTTTCAACATTTTTTAACGATGTTAAAGATAAAATATCAAGACTCTAAAAAACCTTAAAATTGCAACAATTTTCAATCATGTCATTAAAGATAAAAGATCATGTCTCTGAAAAGCCTTAAAATTCAAACAATTTTCAGTCATGACGTTAAAGATAAAATATTTATAATTGTTTTCGACCATAGCATTAAAGATAAAATATTGTGACTTAGAGAAACCTTAAAATTTTGACAATTCTTCAAACATAGAATTAAAACCAAATATCACGACTGCAAGAAACCTTAAGTTTTCAATATATTTCAACCATGACATTATGAAAAAATGATATGACTAAAAAATCTTTAAAAATGAACACCTAATTAAAATAGTCATTATACCAAGCGTAATTTCTTTTTTAAATGTTGAATTGTAGCTATTTTAAAATCTTAACATAGGACAACTTGACACATTGCAACAAAAATTTTAAAGTCAACCATCAAATTGACATATGGTGTAAGCGAACTCAACCTATTGCAATGCAATCTTAAAAATCAACAATGAAATTGATACGTTTTGGGGCAAACTTGTCCATTATAATAACTTTAAAATTAACTATCAAATTGACACATAATGAGGTCGGGTTCCTAGTTGATGATTGACACGAACCCTACAAAATAAATAAAATAAAATGATAAATAAGTAGATAAATAAATAAAAATGAAAAATACAGAAACAAAACAAAAAATTAAAAGATTAAAAAAAAATGTCAAAAAAATAGTAAACATAAAAAAAAAAATATATAGAATATCTTTCACAGAAATCATAAAGTAGTTTTCAGCGCCGACATGCTTCGACCCACTTACTGTGAT
>APFE030486863.1:0-12145 GCA_000404065.3 Pinus taeda | reverse complement strand
TAATCATAATATTAATAACAATTAAATCTTTACAACAACCACATTATTAAATAATACTAAAATTTATAATTTTATTTTTAATTTAAATCGAAATTCAATTGAAATGGTTATTTAAATTTTAATTGAAATTTTAATAATTAAAAACAAATTAATCGACTCTACCCCTGAGTACCGTGAATGAGCGAACAACTTAATCGTGTGTGTAAATATATTTTTTTAAAGTAATTTCAATGCGTTAACCATTTTGCTGTGCATTTATTCCATTGCACAGGCTGGCATCTGCCCGGTGCTGTAGTTGCGTACCTTGAATTTAATTCCATTCCTCGAGCTGTCCGCTAGACGGTGCTGCGACAACGACGGATGTCAGAGTTAACACAAGTTTTTGGTTGCAAAGGTTTTCCGAGATAAATAATTCCGATAATGAAGATCAACATCGGTCTGTGGAAACGGACATGGGAAAGTGGGTCCAAATAGCCACGTAAGAATGTTAAGTGAATCTGCAATCGAGATAAGGGCTGCTCTTGCGAAGACCTTGAAGGGGCCATGGGATATTTGGAACTTGCAGATGAATGCAATAACTTCAACTTGCCAAAGCCATTGCCGACCCACCTCTACTCATCTAATTAGAATAGAGGAAAACGTTTTGGGAACGCCTGGACAATGGCGATGAAGATGAAAGAGCTAATTAGCAGCCTCTTCCTTACGGTAAGTGTGTGTATGCTTATGCCCCTCTCAGCTGCTGATCCGTACAATACTCCCGTTAGACGGTTTTGTGAGAATAGCGAATATACCAACGGTAGCGCTTTTCAGAGTAATCTAAACCAGGTTCTGGAGTCACTGGCGGGGAACGCGTCTACGAGTGGATTCAATACATCTAGTGATGATGGCGGGCAAAACAGCCACAGTACAGTTTATGGGTTTGCCCAATGCAGGGGAGATTTAAACTCCTCCGATTGCAAACAGTGCGTGGCCACTGCAAAAGCCGCGATTATATCCGGCACTGGTATCGGCAGTCGTATTGTTGGAGAATGCAACAAAACTTCTGCTTCAATTATACTAGATGCCTGCTTATTACGTTACGACAATCATAGTTTTTCCAACAATTTTAATGAGAGCGCAGAGAACTTTACTATATGCAATGGCTGGGAAATCAATCAGACAGAGTTCACAACTAGAGTTAGGGCGATGCTCCAAAAGGTTCTCTATAAAGCTGTGAACAGTTCCAATCTTTTTGCTACGGAGCAAGATGATTCCGGACCTTTTATCTACAGCTTGGCGCAGTGTTGGGACGCTCTGTCCAAAAAAGACTGCAACGCGTGCCTGAACTTTGCGTTGTCCGAAATATATAAGAACTGCACGGCTGGAGTTCTTGGATCACAATTCGGGTCTGTGAACTGCTACTTGCGTTCCGAGATTGATCCATTTTTCAATCCTCCAGTTATCTCGCCGACAGAAAGCCCTCCAGTATCAAGTATCTTCTTTAACATAGTATCACATAGTTTATAATTATCAGAAATACAACATAGTTTAACATAGTCTCTTCTTAAACATAGTATCACGTAGTTTATAATTATCTTCTTTCACATAGTTTATCATTAACAGGAATATCTTGGGGATTTTGTAGAAAATTCATTTTGGTGATTTCTGTGGTTCCTTGTGTGAATTATCTGAGATTCCTTGTGCAAATTATCTGAGATTCCTTGTGTAAATTTGTAGAAGCAAAAAGATCCAACTTGCTTCGGGTAATTCTTGGAGTAGCAGCCGCTACGATTGGATTAATTGCCGCGATAACCCTTTGCAAGCTGAAAATTTTCTCTCGTGGGAAAAATTGGGAACATATTTTGAAATTCTAGATGATTCAATGATATTATGAACCGTTTCCCTATTTCCTTTTCTCAAGATAATAAATCGCTTTGGAACTGTTTTCGCAGAAGGCGAAAGAGCAATTAGCTTGTCTGGGACTATAGCGAAGCCAAGTTGTATGCCTGGTTGATATTGGCCATTTACCAGACATGGAGACTGTATAACGCAGAGAAAGCTTTGGAAGTTATGGATCCCACATTGGAGGGTAGTTATTCTTGGGAGGAAGGGATTAGGATCATTAAAATTGGTCTTCTGTGCATTCAGGAAGCTCCAGCGTTGAGGCCTTCAATGTCTCGTGTGGTGACGATGTTGACCTCTGAGAAAGAACATCTTCCTTCGCCCACAAGACCCCCTTTCATATATGTGCATAGTGTGGGCAGTACAGCAACTTCTAGCACACCAGCCGATATCTACTCTGCGGCTGCCGATCCTTCATCATCCATCACAGAGTCGAGGTGAAAATCTGCAAATTGTTTTTTGCATTATATTATCATAGTTTACTGTTGGACTTCTATCCGTGTATTAATTACACGACTCCAGAGGAGATTATGCGCTTGGTTTACTAAATTGAAGGATCAGTAAAATCGTTTTCTTGGCGGAAGCCATGGAAGGTCGGTTATTGTCTACTCAGTCAATTTGATATGTACTATTTTAATATCAAATGGATGGGTATTCTGAGTAGCAGTCAAGACCGATGTTATATATGAAAATAAAGTTATATTTTATTTTATATTCAAAATTATGGTTACCATTTTCAATTCATGACTATGTATAATTTTTTTGCCGGACATGTGATTCCATTTAATTTCATGGATTGACGTTATTTTTCAATACA
Organism: Pinus taeda; assembly: GCA_000404065.3. Taxonomy (NCBI): domain Eukaryota; kingdom Viridiplantae; phylum Streptophyta; class Pinopsida; order Pinales; family Pinaceae; genus Pinus; species Pinus taeda. The sequence goes on along the minus strand of APFE030486863.1, from coordinate 9,447 downwards.
TACACAAGCCTGCTTTATATGTCGGTTTAGATTGATTAATAAATTTTTTTTTGATTAAATCATTTTTCAATACTTACACTAGGCTAGCCTGGCTTGATATTAATGGTTTAGATTGATATCAATTAACTTTGATAAGTTTTAAAATTTTAATTTAATTATTAAACATTTATATCAATAATAAAATAAAAGTCCCACATAATTGGGATGTTTTGTTTGCACCCTAAATTTATCTCAATCACTGATTCATGGAATATTTGGCAATCGAACCGATATAAGTGCCGTCAATTAAATGGTCTGATTGCCATCGAGATAAGGATGCGAACAAGAGTGGGAGTATTTTCTATGAAAGTGATGAGGCAAACTTGCACCAGAGGAAGCCCTAGCAACATTTCTTCAGGCACCGTCAATTAAATGGTCCCATTGCCATCGAGATAAGGATGCGAACAAGAGTGGGAGTATTTTCTATGAAGTGATGAGGCAAACTTGCACCAGAGGAAGCCTTAGCAACAATTCTTCACAGCCAGCAACATATTTCTTGACAGTTTCAACGTAGAGCCAGGAGAGAGCTACATCAGATTTGGGAGGGACTTCTTATTATTCATTTGTCTTAATTAGCTTGCCTTGAGTAAGCCCAGATGCACTCTTTCCAGCACCTCATTGTACCCTGTTCATATTATAATAAAATGGCCCAACAAAGCAATTTTTGGTGCAATTTCATGCACTGATTCATGTGTTTGATTTTCATGGTTTTTATTTCTATGTTTGCTTTGTTATTTACTGTAAAGATTCCCTAGGAATATTACAGTCATATCAAAGCATGATCTTGGCTAGTTGTGGGGAGGATAACAAGATCATGGAGGAGTTAAATAGGTAGAGCCAACAATTGGTGAGGCAGAACCAACAGATTCTAGAGGAGATGCAACAATTGATACATAACCAACACAGAATCCAAGTACATGCATGCGCATCCTAGCAGTACAACACCCACACGTATGGTCAGTCTGACCATCCTATTATGCCTAATTCCTTGGATGAATAGGAGAAGGAGAATTATAGTTTAAGGGTTGGACCATCATGTAGAGGTGGCAATTAGAGGATGAGACCTGGAGGCGATTTTGCTGGTGGACACCTGGTTTTAGACATCATGAGACTGATGAGGAGGTCGAACATAAGGCTGAGGCCACGCAGGGTTTTGAGGAGCATGTCGATACACATAGCGTGACACAGGAGCCACCCTTATGGAATTTTCCTTTGTTAGACCCAATTGACACATTGGTCGAGACAGTTGGGCACACACCCATGGGACCATCCATTCACGGGGTGCCAGTAGGCATAGAAGTACCCAGATCTGTGATAGAGTTCCCAGATGATAGCTACATACAACAACATGGTGAAGTCCTTGAGAAGTGTGAGCTAGATGAGGATGTTATGATTGAGGAGGTATCTGTGGTGGGGTAGCTCGAGACTCTGATTGAGTCCATGATGGAGGAGGATGGACAATCATATTTTGGGTCTACCATTTGTGTGGAGCAGATCGATGCATAGGAAGAGTTGCAATACTTCCATTTAGTAGCTCTGTTCAAGCTTACATAGATGGGGCTTGCATGACTGTTAGGCTACCTATGCAAGTTGGAGGGAGAGTGCCTAAGTTACATAGAGAGATTGTATATGTTAACTGGGCCAACGAGATGAGGCGACATGAGTTGAGCAGGGTGCAACACTTACATGATGGAATTGCTACTATTTGGGTACCCTTTCATTTTATACCTCTCACGGGGTTGGGTGGCATGAGTTATTTAGTTGGTACCTAATAGGGCTGACTAGGTTTTTAGATACATCCATGGCCAGGAGCATAGTTCAGCAAGGGCTATGGTTTTCCATAGGGGCTCAAGGGTTGGATCATCGTTGTGACCTAGGTGGGACTTCCCACCACTCCATGGATTGGGTCAGTCACGATAGTAGTAGGATGGTGGATCTAATGATTGGAATCACTCCCATTTTCATATTCCCACCAGAGTTTTGGGCAACACCCATGAAGGGTCGAGCTGACAGAGGGACAAGAAGACTCGATGAGTTGTCTTGGCATGTTGGCCATGTCTGAGGGAATAAGATGATCATTGTACCTTAGCAGGAGGTTGTCGAAGGTGGTGGAATCGAAAAGCCACTAGGTAGTTCCTTATATGGAGAGGAGGATTTCCCATGTATATATGGGGCACAATGGTCACCGAGGAGCATCACCTTAGGGACAACCCCATAGGTATGTAGGAAGATTCACATGTTAGATATCTTAGGGAGGATTAGGAGGAGAGATCCACTTATCTGAGATTATGGAGATCCTTTCATCAGAGGACTTGGTGATGTGACTATAGGGGTGATGATGTCAGTCAGGTGCAGGCCGAAGCGTACTATCAAAACTTTAGGCCATGACACCCAGGGATGCGTAGGAGCATACAATGTTGAGCGGTGTTTGGCAAGTGGACATGGAGGTGCATTGTGGTGTGTCGTAGTGTGTTGGATTGTGTTATGGAGTAGGAGGAGAAACTCACATCACATTGAGTATAGGGATAATTGGTGGTATGTAGTGACATACGGTGGGACACAATGGGCTCTTGGAGTGTTTCCTCTAAGGAGACTTATGGGCATGGATGTTATATTTACCATCAGGAGCAATTCACCTTGGATCGATGGGAATGTTGTTGAGCATCTCGGAACAACATGTTCAGTGGAGACAGGTCTTCGATTGGCTTATCAGCATCCCGAAAAACTCTTGGTCATACCCTTGGGGACTTACCCACATATCACACTCCAGTATTTCTTACAGTTACAGGGCATTTGGTTGTTTCCCTTTGATGCTCTCAGTACAGGCAGCAAAACATGGGAGGCTCACCCTAGGTAGATGGATGACACACAGTCATGGGCAAGAGGGAGACTCTCTAGTTGAGACATTTGCTGGGTGCACGAGCCGAGAGATAGAGACTTAGAGATGTCATGGTTTACTGTCGAGGTAGCATATGTTCCACCCCTGGGCTCACACTTGGGGGGGTGATTGCGAGGGAGTTGCATGGTGCACTTGCAGCGAGACAGTCTGAGGCATTATATTAGCATGAGGTGCAGTGGATAATAGACCTCATCTACATGAATATGTTTAGACTCTAGGCAATAGCGGGGTGCACTTTGAGGAGGTAGAATCACAGATTTCATGATTTGGTATGGCAAGTGCAGGGAAATTTTGAGTTCACCTGGTTGATTCACAACGTGCTGAGTCTATACATTGATAACACACAGGGAGCAAAGATATGGAATAGCAGGGTTCTAGCAGTCATCAGGACCATGTCACAGTGAATATTGTTATGGAATCCGGGGATTCAGTTAGCTTATAGGTCACTCCACTTTGTGATGATTAGAGACATGGCAAAGGGTGATCTAGTTCATCTTGGATTTGACACATGGGGGATCACTGATACCTCCACAATATGGCGAGGAAGATTTATCACGTTGTTACTCAGGACCAAGATTGGCAGTGGATGGGTAGACATTGGCATCATGGAGATGACTAGGCAGGATGAGCTTGGCCTTCATAGATGTTTCGTCATCAGGTCCTAGGAGAGGAGGGTACAGTCTGGTCATGATGGGGAGTATGTAATAGTCAGAGTGGCGCAATGACAACATGGTGGCACCCTTTTGAAACTAGAAGGGGACTTGAGCAACAGAGTACTTCACAGTTCAACGACCTTTAGGGATGAGCTGGCTACTACATGGGGAGATCATTTAGATCTTCCATTGGCCTTTAATGAGTCATTGATGGTGTCGGTAACTTCATTAGCATGGAACGTTTGTCACCAAGATGATATCTAGAGAAGATCATGTGAGCGAGACTTTATCTCCACAGGGATTGGGTGGTATCTTCAGGAGTTTACACTTGGAGTGTATGAGATGGACTACTTGGTAGGGCTGCTTCATGAGGGGTTGGACATGGTGCCACATTATCATGATTCCCTACTAATTGATGGTATGTGGAGGGCTTTTGGTACTTATACCTGACAGGGTAATTAATGGAGAAAGGGGAGCTTCATGTTTGACAGGATGGCTTGGGATCTTGGTATTGAGGGATTCCTTCATGACAGGATAGTGCAGAAGTCGGGGATGATTTAATGGCACATCTAGGACCCTAGCATATTTTTTATTGACATTGGGGATCAATAACCAAAGAGTGTGCTTGTTCAGGCATTGCTTGAGGACAAGCATTTTTTGGCAGGGAGGACTGTGATATCCCCAATTTTGATTTTTTATTTAACAGGATTAACTAAGTTTATTTGGGAAGTGCTAAGCATAGAAAATTTTTGTAATCTAAGCATTGGAGAGATTTTTTGTACATGGGACTTAGTAGAAATCGAAAACTTCAATATTAATGGAATACGGGGGCTACCCCTCATGCAATACACACCCCTTGGAGGAAAAATTGATTTTGTGGAAAGGAGGTTGAAATATTTGGATGAGGGACCCACAAGGAAAGGTGAGGCAACAATTATAAATAGAGGGTTGAAGGCAAGATTGGGGACCTTTCGATAATTTGATATTTACACATTGTTGCTTTAGTTGTTTAGTTGGGTCACAAGTGTTTTTTAGAACGAGAGGTTTCCAAGGGTAAAGCTCACCCCGGGGAGGTATTTTCATGACTTTGTGGAGACTTGGGGGACTAGTCTAAGGTGGTATGACTTACCTTAGCTTTGTCCTAGACGGAGAAGAAGAACCACACAATTCTTGGGTGAAGTGGGGTAATGAAATTAGAGTCTATACCATTACTGGGAAATTCCTTGTCCAAATTGCACATGAAGGAAGAGGATTTATGGGAGTTGAGGGTGCCCTTCTTAGCAAGACATATTTCTTTGGTTGGGCCTATGTAGACTTGTCCAAGGCCTGTGCAATCATTGGTGGAGATGATTGTGGGGAGGTTTGAGAGAAGGATTTAGGAGTTGAGCTGTTGGGATTTCATTTGGAGGGCCATTGGAGGAGGATTGTTGTAGTTTGGAGATCAGAGATTGATAGGAGCAACCATCGTAACAAAATTCTTGGTGGAGGGCCAAGATTTGAAGGGTAAAATTTTTAAGTTTCAAACCAAGGGAAACCCTTTTTGGGTTTTTCTGGGTTTTTGACAAGGACATCATATCTCAAAATTGTAGAATTTTCTGGGCGTATTTGAGGGGTCAAACAGGGGTCCCAACTCTCCCAACAATAAGAAGAGCTAGGGGAAATTTGGGCCGAAATTACAAGTTTAACATTTGGCCAATTCCTTCGCGTGGTTTCATGAGTTTTTGGTGGAAAGCTTGGGGTTAATTTCTTGGATTTTTTCAAGCACCAGAGGAGGCCCTAAAAGTAGTTCTTCATAGCCGACAACATATTTATTGACAGTTTCAGCACCAAGCCAGGAGAGAGCCACATCAAATTTTGGAGGGGCTTCTTATTATTCATTTGGGCTTAGGTAGCTTGCCTGGAGCAAGCCCAGGTGCACTCTTTCCAACATCTCATTCTAACCTCTTCATATTATATTAAAATGGATCAGCAAAGCAATTTTTTTGTGTAATTTCATCGACTCATTCATGTGTTTGATTTTCATGGTTTTTATGTCTATGTTTTCTTTGTTATTTACTCTAAATATTCCCTAGGAATATTGTAGAAAAGATATTAAAGATGACTCCAGGGGGTCGTTTTTTCCTTTGTTTTTGACGAGTTCAAAAAAGTGATAGAATAAAACTTGTTGGAAAAAAAATAATAATAATATTCAATTAATAAATAAATAAATAAATAAATAAAAATCACTCTCACCAAGTATGCATGACCTATCACTGCACAAGGAATGCACATTACCAATTTCGAGGAAAAATATTAAAAAATGAGTGAAATATGCCTTAATTTTGGTAAAAAATACTATTTAAAACTTATAAAAATCCCAAAAAGTAAATGAGTTTTACCATTTCACAAATTTGGAAATTTGATAGCATTTTACCTCATTTTACCTCAATTTTCAGGCAAGGAGTATGATCAATCTTGGACACCATTCGCTGAGTTGTTTGTTGCAGGTAAGAGATCTATCCCTTCCCTTCATATTGGTTCTCATTTCATGCATTTTCATCAACAGATTAAGTTGCAAATAGGATTTGCAAAAATTTCATGTAAAGGGCGATCAATGCGTGTTTTACCCATTGAACCCCTGTTGATTATGCTGTGTTCAACTAGGACATCGCACTAGCAGCACGTGAAAATTAACACATAGTCACACTGGTACTGAGGTAAACATTTCTTGTGAAATCCTCCATCTTGAATGGTTTTTCTTCAAATTTGTCTCCCTGGAATCTCATGAAATGTTGTTTTAATGATTTTCAATAGGATAATGAGTCTAAAATGGCTGTTGAATGGAAAGAACAAGTACATGAAGCTGAAGACCATCAAGCAGCTTAGGATCCAAATTGTATTGATGCCCTATGAGCATGCAAGTTGCCCAAGTTCTTCAAGATTCCTGGGATTAGATCCTAGCATGAGTTACTACAACATTTGATTAGCTGGTGGGACGTGGATCACCAAATATTCATGATTGGTGACCAAGAACTAGAAATAGATGTCGCAAACATTTATTTCATCATTGGGTTATCTAGACGAGGAGAACATATTCAGCTATCTGGTTCTTGTGCTTTTGGGGAGAGAAAAGACACATTGATTGCAAGGTATTTCCAAGGGACTAAAAAGACCCAAAGTGGGAAGATCGATATAAAGACCATCACAAATCTCCCACTACCAAGAATCTTGCATACTGTGGCCCAAATAGCTGGGGCTCAAGCGTTGCATGAAGCAACAAAATCTCATTTCAAGTAAACAATTGATTGTCTAAGTCCCACAATCTCTAACTGGTGTTAGGGCTTGTTGGTCTGTATGAAATTCCAACTTACGAAGTCCAAGTAAGGAAGGCTGAAACAATTCGGTTTCAGATCCATCTTAGTGACGTTATTTGTTGAATGTGTGCCATTTTTTCATTATCAGTCATCTCCCAAACCGCAGAAGCAATCAAAGCTAAATTGGACCCGATCCATTGCATAGTGCTTGGAACTAGTTTTCTAACGGTATATGAAACTCCTCAAATGGACCCCGGAATCAGAAGATATGGCCTGTTAAAGATGTGGGTTTTTTCACCTTTAAAAGGAGGAAATAATCGCAGATTGGAGGTCCGGAAGCATATCGCAAATCGCAATCAGATTTTTTTGAAAGCAGCAGTAGGGGAGGGTAGAGAAAATAAGCGATCACCGATCATGTAGATCAGAGGTTCTAGCAATCCCGCATATCAGTGATTGCAAATGATAGAGGACCAAAAATGGAGCGATTGTCAACATCACAACTCTCATATCAGAAGGATCAAGCAGCATAACACATCGATGATCGGGGGTCCATGACACATGGCATATCAACACATCACATGTTAGATGTTTGATATATCGGAGGTCCTGTATCGGTAATCGATAATCACAGCAACACAAATGCATCATGCATTAAGGGCCCACACATCGGATATCTAGAGAGACATCGACATATTAGCAAGACACCGAGGTGAAAACTCTAAAATGTTGCGATATGTTGGTGTTAAAATGTAGGGAAAGGCCGAAAATAACTTAACAAAGACATTCAATGCAAAACCAAGTTTAGGCAAGCCTTTTCTCTCTCCTCTAGGGGGCTACATGGCAGCACAAGATTGGATCCGATAAAGAGACAAGGTAGCTGATGTCATCATGACGTGGTAGTACGGAGGACACATCACATGAAGATATGGCATTTTCAAGGGTCTAAAGAGGGCATATCGAGGTGACACATGTCACCACTCAAGAAGTGCCACATGGCAGTGATACCATCACATTGGCAATTGCAGATTGGAGGTTGAGGCTTATCGGCACTTTGTAACATAGAGCACGCATGAGAAAGTGTGATAAAGTGGCTCTGATACAGGGGTTGGCCCACAGTCACATAAATATCTAAAAGAACCAGGGGATAAGCATGAAGGGAGATCGGTGGTCGGCAGTTGTGGTGTGTTGTGCATCCAAAAGGAATCACCGATTGCAAACTTATGATTAGGGGGCTCTCGTAAGGGGGCTAGCACGTAGTCACATAAAGAGCCAAGGAACCAAGGGGTAAGCATTGAAGGGCTATCACAATCGGAGATCACAAACATGTTGTGGCTCCAATATAAAAACCATGACTAGAAACATCTAATGAAGAGGAGCTTTGATATTTGGCTAAGCACGCAATCTCTAGAGGAACTAAAAGGAAAGGGGCTAAACCAAAGGGGGCCTAAGGAGATTGGGGCTCACTATTTGGTAATGCATTTTAGAGTAAAAGTCTTGATACAACGATGCCCCGACAATATGGTACATGGCTTTGAAGGCAGATGGGTCAGCAACCGAGGCATTGAATGAAGGCATGGTGCAGTGGTAAATCAGTAGGGGCCCTTAGGAAGAGTTAATGCCTCAGTGTGGAGCTCCACTCAATCATAAATGTAAAGGACTACCCAGAAAAACTCTACTTCTGCTCTGTGACAAGCAAGCATAGTTGATCGCTACCAACTCCAGAGAGTGGAGAAGGTAGGTAGTTATGGCAAAGGTGACAACAACCAACCAAGCAACTAGTGGGACACTTTGTGAGAGAGACGTGGCTCGATCAAGGGCCTTCACAGGAATAATAGAAGGACATTTTCCTCCATCATCATTTAGTTTCCCTCATTTCTATTTCACTATAATTTCTGTTTATCCTATAATTTATATGTATTTTCAAGAAAGTTATCGAATCCTTTAGAATCATTTTAGGTAGCAGAGCTGTCGCAGTTCGAGGCAACTAGCCAATCAGAAAGCGGGCTCTTGGATGATATATTTGGTAAATGTTGATTCAAAGATTCCCCTTCTCTGTATAAATGGGGGGAAGAAACGCTTAATAGGGGTTCCAGAATTCTGCACCTGTAGTGGTCCAAATTCTTTGGTTCCATTTCGTTTCCAATTGATTTTTCATGAGGGACTTGAGCTGTAGATTTCTAAATGTAAATGTTTTGGTGAATGAGACTCATTTTGAATATTAATGAAACTCTTTGGTGATTCCAATCATGGCAACACGCATTATTTTTTCCCCTCTGTAAATATCATTTCATATATGTTTTTCTTTCTCTAAAATAGTGGGGTGAAACTGTTGGTTTCTCTTTGATTCATGGATTTATCTAGCCTGCTAAATAGTGAACAATACCTATGTATAAGACGGATGTACTTCTATTAGTCTATAACCTGCAGTACTTGTGTATAAAACATACTTACTTGCATTATTTGATTAACCTGTAGTACTTGTATCAACACATATTTACTCATGTTGTTTGGTGATAAAGATACCCATGAGGTATATGGCATGAAACCTTAATTTGTGCTCCAC